>PVJC01006573.1:0-44449 GCA_004026665.1 Murina feae
TGTGGCTTACCCCTGTCCCGAAGAAACGGTTAATTTTAATATTATGCCTTTATTAGTTAAGATAAGAAATTGAAAATTACCCGAGTCTTTTCAGACTTCTTTCACTTAGAAATCAGCATTTATAATTTATTCACGCTTTTGCATAATTTGATAGCTAATACATTATTATGGCTGAATAATATTCCATTGTATGGGTTTGCCACAGTTTGTCTATCTGAAAGTACATCTTGTTGCTTTTAGTCTTTAGAGATAATGAATAAGGTCTGTATAAACATTGGTATGTAAGTTTGTGGGTAAACATAAATTTTATGTAAGTGAGGGGCTGATGGTTTTTTGCAGGCTGGCCAAGCCCCCCAGTGTGGACCCTCACCCCATTGGGGTGTGGCCAGCCTGGGTGAGGGCTGTTTTCAGGCTGCCCACAGTCCCTTCAGGGTTCAAGTCCCTACTGGGGTGCCTGGGCAGCCTGGGTGCGGGGCTGAGGACCGTTTTCAAACTTTCAGGCTGCCCACAGCTCCCATTGACCCAAAATCCCAGCAAGGCTGGCTGGAATCAGGTTTCTGGGGTTTATTTATCTTCTATAATTGATACACTGTTGCTTTAAGCCCAGGCCTAGGCAGGTAACAAAGCCTCCTGTTGGCTTCAGCTCCGTGGCTTCTATAATTAAAAGAATGTTGCCTTGAGCAGAGAGAGACCCAGCTGGCCTAGGCAGGCAGTTTCCTCCATCGCTGGTGCAAGGGAAGCCTCCTGTTTGGTTCAGCTCTGTGGCTTCTATAATTGCAACTATGTTGCCGTGAGCAGAGAGAGGCCCAGCTGGCCTAGGCAGATAGTTTACTCCTGGTGCAATGGAAGCCTCCTGTTTACTCTAGCTCTGTGATTGCTGGCCTCCATCTTGGGGTTAATTTGCATAAACCCACTCTGATTGGCTGGTGGGCGTGGCTTAGGCATCCTGGAGAAATGGTCAATTTCAATATTACTCTTTTATTAGATTACATGGATTTGTATATCTTCTTGGGTGAAGTATTTATATAAATTTTTTCCACATTTTATAATTGTATTAAGATTTAGTTTATTTTGCAAATATATTTTTATCTTTTTTCCCCTCTCTCTCTAATGATCTCAAATGTATCCACTTGGAAATAAGGTTTAATTTTAGGAACTGGCAGGGCAAATATGAACAATTCATGTCCTTCCCTTTTGGTTCACATGATGATGTAAATATTCTTATTTTCTCTGTCATTCTGATAGCAATATTTTGTAATAATTGCTGGGATAAGTGACTTATTTGTATTGCTATTCTGTTAAGAATACTTGTATCTATTGTAATTTTATTTAGGAGGATAATGTTTAATAATATATATGATTACATTTTTATAATCTTTGCATATATTTATAATCAAATTTGGATAGAAGTAGCAAGCTATCTCTGGGAAACACTGAACTGGGAGCTAAAATTTCTAATTAAAGTCTTTGATCTTTTATTAATAATCTATGATACCTCAGATCAATTAGTTTACCTTTCTTCATTTCAGTTTCCTCATATTCAATGATACTAGGTTATCTCAAAATGGCAGTCCTGTTCCAAGGCATTCTATAACTTTTCCAGAAATTAAAAGTTGCAATACTTGTTACGCTGCTGGCTATGTTTCTGATATGAAAGAGACTGATATAGAGAGAAGATATATAAGAGGTATACTTGGTATCTGGAAAGATATTATTGCAGTTCTTAAGAATATTAAATATTATAAAACTTTTTCCCAGTATCATCTGGATTTGACTTACTAAAATTAAATATAAAAATAAATCCAGGTGCTTTTGCTTTATTTGAGATTACCAAGTAATATTATTTTAAGAATGTTTATCTTACATAGCTAGTTTTGGCTCCTGTTTACTTTGGATTTTATAATGTGTGTAAAGATAACTCGATTTATCTGTATAGTTGTGGAGAGATATCTACTCCTAGTACCAATGAAACCATTTACTCCTTTTTAAAAATATATATATATATTTTTTTTATTTATTTTTTTACAGAGATGAAGGGAGAGGAAGAGAGATAGAGAGTTAGGAACATTGATGAGAGAGAAACATCAATCAGCTGCCACTCCCTACTGGGGATGTGCCCACAACCAACGGACATGCCTTTGACCAGAATTGAACTGAGGACCCTTTAGTCCGCAGGATGACGCTCTGTCCACTGAGCCAAACAGGTTAGGGCAAACCATTTACTTCTTTGTTGTTCTTATATACTTAGTAAGAAGTACAAGTAATAAACATTTATTAAGATTTTATTAAGTTATTTCTAGAAACATGTTTTCAGTTAATCCTCACAATACTGAGTTTGATATCACAATTTTAAGACAATGAAACAAAATTATATAGCAAAGGTAAATTAATCACAATTAGCTTTATTTATGCTTTCAGTTTTATTAATCTTCCCATAAATCTATGCATGATTATATTAATATGGAAGTTTTAAGCATCAGTGCCAACTGGGGCAGGCAGATATGTAAGTGATGCTGATTGGGTGGGAGAAAGACAAGGAAAGCATCATGATAAACAGTAACTAATAAATGGCTTTTGGCCCTTGTTGCCCATTTACAGATAAAATGTTTTCAAATGTACCATAAAGCCTTTTCTTTATCCTCTTCTCGTCATCCTAATAAAAGTGAAATATTAAAATTAATTGTTTCTTTTGGATGCTAAAGACACATCCACCAGCCAATCAGAGTGGCTGTATGCAAATTAACCTAGCCAAGATGGCGGAGGGTGCAGCCCGGGTGTGCAGCTTCTTCTGGGCTGCAGACTCCGCCATCTTGGGAGCCTCCGTCCTGAGAAAGCATCTGGCACCCTGAGCTGGCCGATGCCTTCGCAGGCGGAAGCCTTGGGGGGCGGGATGAGCGGGCCGGCCGCCGAGGCCCCCTCCTGGGAGGCCATGGGGTGTGGGGTGGCCGGTGCCACCCCATCCACTTCCCTGGCGGGGGCCTCGGGCAGCGGGACTAGCCAGCAGAGGCCCCCTCCTGGGAGGCCATGGGGTATGCGGTGGCCAGCTTCACCCATCGGCTTCCCAGGCGGGGACCTTGGGTGGCGGGACCAGCAGGCGGAGGCCCCCTCCTGGGAGGCCATGGGGTGGCCAGCGCCACCCTATCGCTTCCCAAGCTGATGGCCTGGAGGGTCAGTGGGAGCTGTGGCCAGCCTGAAAACTGCCCTCAGACCCTCATCCAGGCTTGCCACACGCCCTGGGGTGAGGGTCTCCACTGGAGAACTTGGCCAGCCTGCAAACAGACATTGGCCCCTCACCCAGGCTGGCCAGGCATGCCAACAGGTGGACATTCCCCCCCCACCCCAAGGTGTCCCAGACTGCAAGAGGGGCACAGGCTGGGCTGAGGGACCCCCCACCCCCCGAGTGCACAAATTTTTGTGCACCGGGCCCCTAGTTCTTCTTATAAAAGAATAAAAATAAACCCAAAATCCAGATGTGTATTTGAAATACTAAATATAGTCAATATTTTCAACTAATAGAAATTTTTTTTGACATGTTGGTGGACAAAATAAATCTGATGTGTTATCTGAGTGTAGCTTCTGCACTAAGTCTCTGAAGTGTGCTTTGAAGAGATAACAGGAAGAACTGCATGATTGCTTTGGGTCAACTAGCCTATATATCCTAGACAGGTGCCTTTCCAGAGCACTAACCATACCGTTCTGTGGATCCACCTCCCTGGTATTCATATTTTGTCACTTACTTAACAGTATCTGTATTTTATTCCATCAGCACTCATAAAACTCTTTACCAATTATTCCATCAGCACTCATAAAATTCTTTACCAATATGTAATGGAGAGTCCCCAATTCCCCTAACATATACTAGCAAGAAAAAAAAATCATTGAAAATGTCACCTTTAGATGACTAAACTAAAAGACATTTTGAAATTGAATCATTTATTTTGAAAGCCTTTTCTCAACTTGCCATAAAAGATAAATAAATAAACAGGCCGTAGAGTGACAATTTTCCTGATAGGTGTTTCTTGTCAACAATGTTATTAAAAATGAAAACTCAGATACCAAACACATCCTACTGGCTATTTTATAGTGAGACATGACCTCGTCCAGAGCTTGGCCCACTCGATCAATTTTAATATGTTGTCCACAGATACCTTTCAGATAAGGACACATAATATCTCATTTTATTGATAAGGGATTTGTAGCCAGGGAAGTAACATAAATTCCCAAAGCCACACAGAAATTTTTTTTTTTGGCATATACTGAGTGATAAGTGTTACTATAAAACAAGAATTCTAAATTTAACCACTTAAATATAATAAAAATTATTTTAAAATTGCCTCTTTTCAAAAATCAAATCATGGAAAATCTATAATGACATAATGATTTTAGAAGTTTCCAGGCTAATTCTCAATTTTAACTATAAAAAGAGGAAAATCAGAGTATTTTAAAAGACGTGTACAAGAAGACACAGCAAATAGGATTCCCTTGAAACACTGTGTGTGTGTGTGTGTGTGTGTGTGTGTGTGTTGGTGTCATATGGGTCACAATTAGGGTTTCCAGTGGACAGCATGATACTCTCTTTGGTTGAGAAACTCATTTAGATGTCCCTATTTCTTTTTTTACTATCTATCTGATTTTTTTACTTCTTATTTTAAATGGCTTCTGGAATTTTGCTAGGCTGTCATTCTGAATTCAATTGAAAAAGTAATTCCTACTGAATGACTTATTTCTTTTTCGTTTATCAATCTAACAGGTTTTTGATTTTTGAATTATTGTAGTATGAACTACTACTTTCCTATCCAATTTCATACCAAGGTATGGAGAGATTGAACGCTCATTAAATTTTTCAAAATAAAATCCTTTTGGCCATTTCTTTCCCTATGGATGCAATTTTTCTGGTAGTTAAGCCATTCATATATCCAACTACTACATATATCACCAGGAGATACATTGTGAATACAACCTAGTGAAATTTAAATAATCTAAATGGGATGTACTATGAATTGGGATATGAGCATATAGATATTTATTTGTGACTAGAAAAACTATGGCAACTTTCACAAGTCATCTAATTCATTTAAATAATGTAAAACTATTAATCTTAAAGCATATTGACATATTTTTAATAGTTGGAAACTGGCTTATGTTTTGATTATTAAAGGAATTCCTGAAATGATAACTGCTCTGTAATAATTTATTGCACTAATATTCTACACAATGGCAAGACACTTTGATTAGCAACCAAGGGTTTTTCTATTTGGAGAATATCATAGGGAGAAAAAAAGAGCTACCTTTAACCTCTATGGAACCTTTGCTAAATTAAATACGTCCCCACTGTCCAAAGATACTCTAATGCCACCTGTCAGCAAATTATAATAGTATACTGGATTTGTAAGAATAAAAATAATTTATTACTATCTGCTGGAAAACTATCATCTATTAGGTCCAATATGCAAAGTTTGTTCCCTGGTATATGCAATATACACATACATCTTTTTTTGGGGGGTGGGGAGTGGGAATGGACTTTTTCCAGAGGAGAGTAGCAGTAAGGTCAGGGGCATAGAAAGATGCCTCTTACAAGTGGCTTGTAGATCTCCATAAGTGTCCAGTGTGGAAAACATGAATTTGTTTTTCCTGTGTTTGGGTCTGACCCATGTTAAATTCCAGAAACAAGCCAGGGAGATTTTAAAATGGATTCACAAAAGAAGTTTGCCATTAAAATTAAGTTTTTACATTACTCTGATTATAATTTTTTCTAGGTACATTAGATCTTTCTCATTCACAGGAGGATTTAAGTCAACTCTCATGGTTTGCTTCATTCACAAGTCTTTTATCATGAGATTACTATAAAAAAGTAAGTGAATATAGGGGTGCATATATCCTTTCTGCTTGGTGTTTCTGTTTTCTTGGGATATAGTCCTAGAAGTGGGATCACTGGGTCAAATGGAGTTCCATTTTTAGTTTTTTGAGGAAACTCCATACTGTTCTCCACAGTGGCTGTACCAGTCTGCATTTCCACCAGCAGTGAAGGAAGGTTCCTTTTTCTCAGCATCCTCTCCAGCATTTGTCATGTGTTTATTTGTTGATGATAGCCATCTGACAGGTGTGAGGTGGTACCTCATTGTTGTTTTGATTTGCATCTCTTGGATGATTAGTGACTTTGAGCATGTTTTCATATGTCTCTTGGCTTTCTGAATGTCCTCTTTCAAAAAGTGTCTATTTAGGTCCTTTGCCCATTTTTTGATTGGATTGTTTATCTTCCTTTTGTTTAGTTGTATGAGTTCCCTGTATTCCCTGTACATGTTGGAGATTAAATCCTTATCAGAGATAATATTGGCAAGTGTGTTCTCCCATGCAGTGGGTTTTCTTGTTTTGCAAGTATCTGTCCAATTTTCCCAACACCATTTATTGAAGAGACTATCTTGACTTCATTGTATGGTCTTGCCTCCTTTATTTAAGTCTACTAAAATTAACTTCTTTGCCATATTGTTTTTCAGAAAGTCTCTGCGAAATTACTAAGTTAGCAGTAATGAATGAATATAGCAATTTCTCTGCAGTATCACTAGAATTGAATATTTTGGGTTTTGTTTGTTAATTTTACTGTGTAGAACAATATCTTAAGACTTTACATTTCTTTGATAACTAGAGATGCTGATATTTACCTCATTTATCAATTTTATTTCCTCCTTTGTAAATTAGCATATTGTTTCCCCCGTAATTTATTTGGAATCTTGAATCTTTCTTACAAATTTGAATATACATTATCATCATCATATTGAGAAAAATATCTATAACATATATTATCATTTTATTTAGATTTTATTTCTATTTTTGCCAGAGATCAATATGCACACATATTTCATAACTTCTAATAACTCCAAAAATAAAAATGTAATTTCACCAAAAAAAAAGAAAGTAAATGAGACTTTTTTACTTATGATCTAAGTCAAGCCCTTGTATGTTTGCTTCCAATCATTCAACTCTTTCAAGTGGTTCATATGTTATTTTAAGTATCACATTATTTACACAGAGAGAATAAGTAGACAACTATAGGCAATTAAAAACATATAAATGTTTCATAATATTTTTTTCCACTTTATTGGCATGGAGCCATTTCCTTGCCCCATCTCCCCATTTTGATGTTTAAATCTCTTTTTATTCAGATAATTGTAAATTCAAGAAACACAGTGTTTTTCACATAACTTTTGTAGGCAGGGAGGCACATGTGGTTGGGAGAATTGTAGCGAATGGACGGTGGTCAACCTGCCTGAGATGTGCAGTCCTTTCTTTCCAGGTCCTGCCCAGATACATTTCCTAAACTTGTAATTTAAAAATGAAGACATTCCCATGCCTTCACTGGCCTTGGCCTCCCTCAGCAGAGTATTTTGCTCCTGGAATTACTTGGCAACCACTACATGCACTCATGAGAAGCTACCATGGCAAGCCACAGCGCTCCACAAAGTCTTACTGATACAATTCATTAGGGCTGCATTATCATATCGAGTTCATCTTGTTTCAGACATTGCCATTATTTCCTTATTGCCTACATAGTATGAGAACCCACGTATTTTGCCATCCAAGGAACACAATAGTTTTCCCATTCGCAACTCCTTAATCGGGAACCTATTTTGATATTTCTAGCCCTCACAAATGAGAAGCTCAGGACTGTGGGCTCTCTCTGCAGCACTAGTTGCCTTGCAGACTGCGAAGCTGTCAGAAATGCTAGCGACTCTGCGGACCATTATGTGCTCCACGGCGACTCACCTCACAGGGCTCACACGCTGCAAATGCACTGTTGTCCAGGAGCTGCCATGGAGACCACATCTTCTGAAACCAGGATGAGGCTCTGTGGGGATTCTTTGTGTCATTTGCAGTGTTCCTACCCTGTTGATTATTGCCTTGTACAGTGCAATTTAAGTTGTTTCTAAGATGCTAGTCATTTACAGTTTCATTTTGAAACTTCCAGAATTCAGCACATAAGCCTTGCTTGTCACATACTTTATTTTTTTTTTTAACAGAATGACCTAGCTTTTTCAATTACTCTAAGACCTGGTTTCTTCTATTTCCTTTCTACCAGTCTTAAATTTGTTCTTCTTATGGCATTTAGTCATATATTATTAAACTTTATCAGAGCAAGATAAAGTTTAATAATATAATTCTTACATTTTTCTTCTACCCATCGTAGTTCAAGGCACAGGCGACAACTCAGTGCAAATGGAACTTCTCTATTTCTTTCCTTCCTTCTAACATAATTTACACACGATTTCATGAAGGGCATAGATTTTAAAAATTACTGTGCTGAAATGATCACATAAGATCAATGAATCTTAGCAAGGTATGAAAGACCACTGGCATCACACTGTAAAAGAGGAAAGACAGGAATGTAAGAGTGGGGAGGAAGATACATATGTAGTCACGCTGATATGCTTTACCAAATGCTCAAAGAACTATTATTTATTGACATGATTTTCAAAGTGAGGTCCTAGAGTCACAGTATCAGCGTCACCCGAGAGCTTGTTTGACATGAGCATTTCTGAGTCCCATTTCAGATCTGCCGAATTAGAAGTGCTGGGCTAGGGACCGACATTCCGGTTCCTAACAAGCTCCCTTGGTGATTCCCAGGTATGCTGATGTTTAAAAAAATCACTGGAGTCCAGATTCCTACATTTATCCACAGAAAACAGAGGACAGAGAAATTATGTGGTGATTCAAGCTCATACAGTAAGTTAACCTACATGTGCGTGTTTACAGGGCAGGCTCTCTTTCACTATACCAACGGAGAACGAGTTCCAAGTTGACTTGTCATTTTACATGGCAGTTACTGCTCGTCCCTGAATTCAACATACCCAGTATACTTAATGTCACTTACAGCAGTCATTGAGCATGTGCAATGAACATTACACAATACTTAGACACTTGAATTGGCTGAATGATTTCTGAATATTCAGTTCTCAATATTCTATTATGTTTCATTTGGCAATTTGATTTTTAAAACCTAGAATCTTCTTACATTTATAGTTAATGTAAAATTAAAGCAAAGCTACTCAAATTATATTTTCTTTTATTAAAAATCTTTATTCTTTTTTGATAGCAAGCTATATTGTCACAAATCCCAACCCTCTACTCTCACATGGCAGCGCTATAAACAATTATTCTCCCTCCGTGCACATCTTTCTAGGATATGAACTTTTCTATTCTTGTTTATGCAGGTCTACCTACTGGTTATGTTTATATTTACTTGAACTACCTAGTAGGAGAGCGCCTACATGAATATTTAGAAATGAACATGAGAAAAATAAAGCCCCCGATGATTCTTTCCTTAGAAATAACACTTTATTGAGGCTGAAAATTGCACTATAATCTACCTGCTGTGGATAACTATATGAGAATCTTTCCCTTCTTCTATTTTTTTATGCCCACAAGGAGAAAAGTACTTGGTTTATGTATAAGGTTTCCAACAAAAGAGGTATGCTGAAAATGGCTAACATCGGAAGATACTTTCAAATCGGGAAGTGACTTATATTTTCTTGTGGCTTGTCTTAAAAATTTCTTGGGAACATTTCATAAGGGTCACCATTACCATCTAGGTATAGGTCACGAAGCACTCTGTGTAATGGTTAGAAGTGTATTTTGAGAAATGTGCTAGGCAGAATAATGCCACACTCCCCAAAATGTCCAGTTCTTAATCTCAGGAAACTATGAATATGTTGTCACCTGGCAAAAAGGAATTAACTTTGCAAATGAGATTAAGGCTACTAAGTAGTTTGCACTAAAGTAGGGCAATTACCCTGAACTGTCCTCCTGGTGAGCCCTTAAAAGGGAAAGAGGAAGGCAGAACATTGGAGTGAGAGGGAGATGTGGCTACTTAGGAAAAGTCAGACGTGCAATGTTGCTGGCTTTGAAGATAGAGGAAGGGGCCATGAGCCAAGCAATGTCGCCAGCCTCCATAAGCTAAAAAAGGCAAGGTAAACTGGTCCCCTCCTCGTGCATCGGGTGACTTTACACCGTGGGGCTCAGGTAGGACTTCTAAGTTATAGAACTGTAACATACGTTTGTGTTGTTTTAATCCACCAAATTTGTGGCAATTTGTTATGGTGGCAATGGAAAATGAATACAAGAAATCATATAGATCTGGGTTTGATTTTCCGCTTTACCTCTTACTAGGTGTGTCCTTGAGTGACTTTCTGAAACTCTGAGTTTTAGTTTACTTATCAACAAAATGGTTATAGACTAACTGCCTATTGATAACATTGCTTTAGGAATTTGGGAAAATGCTTGTCATTGGCTCTAGAATATATACATATCCGTTATGTATAAAAGTAGCCTTTTCTTTGATATTTGAGAAAGAGGCAAATACTTTCTGGGTAAAAAACAAAAACAAAAACAGGTCCTCTTATTGAATCACGAATATACATCAAGAGGAGCCTTTTATCTTATCTGAAAAGTGGTTGTATCAATGGATCACAGAAAACTGTTTAGCATGAAGCTATAACATTAAATTAATTTTATTGAAAACCAGTATCTTTTTCAGTGAGGAAAGGACTTTACAATTTATGTGGTCCAGTTAATTAAGCTCATCTTAGTTTGAGTAATTCTAGTTGCAATCACAAACAAAACATCACTTTTCATTAACTTACGATTTAAACAAGCTCTTCAGGTAGTAGGCCACTGCAGATGCTAGGCTCACCAGGAGCTTTATTCCAGCTGATGAAACCAGGACACAGAATCTTTGGCTTTGGATCCCTGGCAAAGCTTTGGATCCCCCTTAATCCAGCTGGCCTGCAGGGGGAAAAGAGGAGTCTTAACTATTTTTTCCCTTGGAGTTACACAACTCACTCGGAATCACAGTTTTTTAGAGAATTATTCAAAAAGACGCATCCAGATACAGGAGGGGCTTCCAAATAAGGTCCCCAGGTGGTGAGTACTGCCTAGTGACAGCTCTCAACTACGAAAAGGGAAGCATAGCATTTGGTGAGCAGTTAAGCCACGCAGACCTCCTTACTGTGGAGAAACAAAGACCTAAAACACATCTACTGAGGAACTGGATCTGTGTTTGTTGGTTAGATTTTGTCATCACCTAAAAGGATAGGCAATATATTTTTCTATTACCAAATATCTTATGTGCCATAGTCTTTAGCTGTTAAAATTGATGGAATAACGAATAATCAACATACATAGTAATCTTCCTCATTTTTGCCACTTTATAAGTATGCAATGTATGTTAAAAAATTTAAATGTCCATTTGGTGCCACTAAAATAGAGATTATTCCTCTAACCTTTACTTGGGAGAGATATTAAGCACCAATGAGAGTTTTCTTTTCAACCACTGTCAAATAAATGACTAAGAGACACATTTTTTGTTCAGTATTAATATCACAGCTTATGGGATTTACCTAAAGCATGATTATTGCTGGTGAATAGAAGATGCAAGATTTAAGTTTTTCAGAAAAATTTCCATTGCTTATAAATGTAATGCAATCTGTTGTTTACTCATCATTAAACATATGTTGTTTTGGTTAATTCAGAGTGACAATGAAGACCCAATCTAAAATACCTTTAATTTATTTGCCAAACTTTAAATATACTGTCCTCTCTTAGTATAACATATAGTTGTACATGCCCCTTTTAGAATATGAATAAATGCATCAAGCAACTTCATGTACTATATATTTCCCTATTTCAATACTTTTTTTTACTTGAGGCAAGAAGTGACATATTAAATCAGAAGATAATATCCATTGAAGGAGGTTTATCATAATTTTCATCGAGATTTCTCATCTTCATGGGGCTCTTCAAAGATGCAGTAGTGGTTTTTTTATTAAATTTGCAAAAGTAATTTAACTGTAATAAATTATGATCACTATACCTCCCAACTCTTGTTACCCTTTTGTCATGCTCTCCTTCCTAATCTCAGATATATAAATAAGTTTGTTTTGATTCTCTCTTTTCCATTTTTTAAGATCTTAAAAAAATTCTGATTCTTAAAAATGACTGCATCATTTCAGGAAAGACTGAAGTCTTTATGGCTTAAATCAGAGGAAATTCCCAGGGACTACAATTCTGCCTCCAGCTTTCAATGGGGACACTTGTTATTTTATGCTTTTAGATAAACTTACACATTTTTAGTCTCTGCAGACCTCTATTGCACTGTACTTGCTGCTTTAATAATGTATACATTTTCTGTTAAACTTTTAGATACCTTTCTACATGGACACACTGATAGAGATTTTTCTGTTTAGCGGAGGGGCTTTTAAGAATTGTGGGGTTGTACAACAGTGATATAAATTAGTGAGCTTATCTGGGATTCTCATTTTATGGAATGTTTTCCATACTTTCTTCCCAGAACTTAGAGTCTATGAAAGAAGAAATTATATTGATAAAAGATTATGTAACCTTTTAAAATTTCTCAAGTCCATTCTACTTTTATAAATATACTAGAAGTCTGGTGCATGAAATTTGTGCACTCGAGGGAGGTCCCTCAGCCCAACCTGTACTCTTTCACAGTCTGGGAGCTTTTGGGGGATGTCTGACTGACAGCTTAGACCTGCTAAATCATCAGTCAGACATCCTTAGCACTACTGCAGAAGTGGGAGAGGCTCCAGCCACCGCTGCTGCACTCGCCAGCCATGAGCCCAGCTTCTGGCTGAGCAGCACTCCCGCTGTGGGAGTGCACTGATCACCAGGGGCAGGTACTGTGTTGACTGCCCCCTGGTGGTCAGTGCGCATCATAGCAACCGGTTTTGTTGTTGGACTGAAACTGGCTTTGCACCTGGGGTTCCGGATTGTGAAAGGGTGCAGGCCAGGCTGAGGGATCACACTGGTGCACAATCAGGACCAGGCAGGGACCACAGGAGGGCTCCAGGGCATGTCCAGCCAGTTTTGCTCAGTCCCAATCAGCTGACCCCGGCAGCAAGCAAACCTACTGGTGCGTCTGCCCACTGTTGGTCAGTGCATGTCGCAGCATCTATTCAACCAGTCGACTGCCCCCTGGTGGTCATAGCTTGATGCAGCCTTAGCATTCATTAGCATATCACGCTTTGATTGGTTGAATGGCCGACCGACTGGATGGGCAGACACATAGCATATTTGGCCTTTATTTTATAGGATGGTGGATTTTTATGTATTTTGTTTCTGAGCATTAGATGAGCTTAATGCTGTGCCTTTGGGTGGGAGTGCAAGTGGGTTAGAGGAGATATTTTATTTTCCATGAGAGAAAATTATCTTCACATATCCAAATTCATCCAAAGGAAATGATTGCTGGGAGATTTTTTGCCAACCATTGACTTGCTAGATTCTTCTTTTCTACACACACACACACACACACACACTAGGGGGCCCGATGCATGAAATTCTTGCAAGAGTAGGCCTTTGCAGCTGCGGTGGCTACCTTAATTCCGCTGCAGCCCCAGCTTCATCCAGAAGGTCATCTGGAAGGACATGCAGCCTAATTAGCATATCATGCTTTCATTATTACAGACTAGAGGCCCGGTGCACGAAATTCATGCTTGGGTAGGGTCTCTAGGCCTAGCCAGTGATCAGGGCTGATTTATAGAGCGACCAGTGGGGAGATTGGGGATCTCCCCTCTGGCACCTGCCTTGGTCAGCCTAGAGCTGCCCACTCATCAGCCTTGTCCCCCTGCCGCTTCCAGTCACCTCCCTCTGTGGGGCAACCAGTGGGGCAACTGCCCCCCCCCCACCCCCTGCTCCCTGCTGGCACCCAGTTTGGTTGGCCTGGGGCCTGCGGGCTGGGGGCAGCTCCTGTGTTGGACATCTGCCCCTTGATGGTCAGTGCACATCATAGTAACCAGTTGTTCCACCAATTGGTTGATTTGCATATTAGGCTTTTAGTATATAGGATAATTTTCTGGATTCTATTCTGGCCAATTTTTCAAAATATCTAGCTTTACACCATATTGCACTTTCTTTTTAGTTTTGTTTTTTTTTAGTTTTCAATTTTAGTTCATATATAAGATTGTATTAATTTCCAGTGTACATGTATTGATTAGACATTTATATATCTTATAAAGTGATCACAGCAATAAGTTTAGTACCCATCTTATACCATACGTAGTTATTACAATAATTGATTATATTCCCTATGCTGTACTTTATATACCTGTGCCTGTTTTTATAACCTGTTATTTATACTGCTTAATCCTTTCAACTTTTTCATCTCTTTCCTCTGGCAACCATCAGTTTTTCCTCTATACCTATGTATTTTGTTTCATTTTGTTCATATATTTTTTAGATTCCCTAATATAAGTAAAATCATATGATATTTTCCTTTCTCTTTCTGATTTATTTCACTGGACATCATATTCTCTTAGTCCATCCCTGTTGTCCCAAATGGCAAAATTTCATTCTTTTTATGGCCAAGTATAATTCCATTGTTATATATACCACTTCTTCTGTATCCATTCATCTATCAATTGACACTTTGGTTGATTCTATATTTTGGCTTTGTAAGTAATGCTGCAATAAACTGAGGGGTGCGTATATCTTTTTGAATTAATGTTTTAGATTTCTTTGGATAAATACCCAAAAGTGGAATTGCTAAATGATATGGTAGTTTGATTTTTAATTTTTAGAGGAACTTCAATACTCTTTTTAATAGTGTATGTACCAATTTACAATCCCACAAATAGTATATGAGGATTCACTTTCTCCACATTCTCATCAACACTTGTTTGTTGACTTATTGATGACAGACATTCTGACAGGTGTGAGGTGATTTCTCATTGTGGTTTTCGTTTGCATTTCCCTGATGACTAATGATGCCGGGAATTTTTTCATATGTCAGTTGTCTATTTGTATGTCCTCTTTGGATAAATATCTATTCAGATCCTCAGCCCATTTTTTAATAACATTGACTCTTTGTTTGTTTGTTTGATGTTAAAGTTGTATGACTTATACATTTTGGATATTAACCCTGTATCAGATGTTTCCTTTGCAAATATCTTTTTCCATTCAGTAGACTGCCTTTTCATTTTGTTGATGCTTTTCTTTTTTGTGCAAAAAATTTCAGTTTGATGTATTCCCATTTGTTTTTCTTTTATCATTCTTTCCCAAAGAGACATACCCAGAAAGATATTAAGAACTATGTCAAAAAGTTTACTACCTTTTCCTTCTAGAATTTTAATGGTTTTGGATTTTACATTTAAGTCTTTAACCAATTTGGGTTTATTCTTGAATATGGTATAAGAAAGTGATCCAGTTTCAATCTTTTTCATATGTCTGGCTATTTTTCCCAATACCATTTAATAAAGAGACTGTCTTTACTATATCATTGTATATTCTTTCCTCCTTTATGGTAGATTAATTGACCCTATACACACTGATTTATTTCTGGGCTCTCTATTCTGATCCATTGATTTATGTGTATATTTTATGCAGTATCATGCTATTTTGATTACTATAGCCTTGAAGTATAGTTTGACATTAGATAGTTTACTACTTCCAACTTTGTTCTTCTTTCTCAAGGCTGCTTTGGGTATTTGTGGTTCCGTATAAATTTTAGAATTGTTTGTTCTAGTTCAGTGGAAAAATGGCATTGGTATTTTGATAGCAATTGCATTGAATCAGTAGGTTGCTTTGAGTAGTATGAACATTTTAATGATATTAATTCTTCTTCCCCATAAGCACAGTATATCCTTCCATTTATTTGTATCTTCTTCAATTTATTTC
Source organism: Murina feae (assembly GCA_004026665.1). NCBI lineage: Eukaryota > Metazoa > Chordata > Mammalia > Chiroptera > Vespertilionidae > Murina > Murina feae. The sequence continues at coordinate 15,682 of PVJC01006573.1, forward strand.
TCTATTGTCTTTTTCCACTTTGGTTGAATTTATTTTTAGGTATTTTATTCTTTTTGATGCAATTGTAAATGGAACTGTTTTCTTAAAATTTGTTTCTGATACTTTGTTATGATGTATAAAAATGTAACAGACTTATTAATATTAATTTTGAATCCTGCTACTTGATGAACTTCACTTATTCTAATAGTTTGTGTGTGTGCGTATGGAGACTTTAGGCTTTTCTACATATAATCCTATATAATAAAACCCTAATATACAAATTGACTAAATGGTGGAATGACTGGTTGCTATGATGTGCACTAACCACCAGCGAGCAGATGCTCAACACAGAAGCTGCCCCTGGTGGTCAGTGTACTTCCAAAGGGGGAGCACTGCTCAGCCAGAAGCCAGGCTTATAGGTGGTAAGGAGCGAGGGGTCTCGGACTGTGAGAGTGATGTCTAATTGCCGGCTTAGGCGCCATCCCCAGGGGTGGGGGGTAGGGCCTAAGCTGGCAGGCAGACATTCCCTGAGGGTTAACAGACTGTGAGAGGGTATAGGCCAGGCTGAGGAACCCCCTACCCTGAGTGCATGAATTTCATGCATCGGGCCTCTAGTATCATATAATCTGCAAATAATGATAGTTTTATTTCTTCTTTTCTGATTCAGATGTCTTTTGTTTCTGGTTTGATTGCTGTGGTAGGACTTCTACTACTATGTTGAATAAAAATTGTGAAAGTGCACATTCTTATCTTGTTCCTGATCTTGAATAAAAAGCTTTACACTGTTGAGTATGATATTAGCTATGGGTCATATATTGCCTTTATTATGTTGAGGTATGTTCCCTCTATCCCCACTTTGCTGTGTGTTTTTATCATACATAGATATTGGATTCTGTTAAATAATTTTTCTGCATGTATTGATAAGATCATATGATTTTTATTCTTAATTTTGTTTATGTTAACTGACTTGTGGATATTGAACTAACTTTGCACCCCAGGAAAAATCTCACTTGATCATGGTGTATAATATTTTTGACGAAACGCCATACCTTCTTGAATGTGCAAATTTATGATAAATATTTTCATAAGTTATTTTATATCCTCCCACATTATTGTGACCCATCTGGTTCCTAGCATGTGTGTCAGTTATAAAGTCTTTTCCTGTCAATTAAAACTCAACCTTTGTGCTTGCTTCAGCAGCACATATACTAAAATTGGAACAATACAGAGAAGATTAGTGTGGCCCCTGCACAAGGATGACACACAAATTTGTGAAGCGTTCCATATTTAAAAAAACCCAAAAATACAAAAAATAAAAAAAACCTCAGCCTTTTTCTTTCCTGTTGTGATGCTGAAAATTGGATTCTGTAAACTACATTTCTTCTCTGTCTGCCATATCCCTGTTAAACTCTGCTAGTAGAGCGCATCAGAAGGAAAATGCAAGGTGAGACAGGATATGTATTATTACATTTTTTTATGGAAAAGCTCCTGAAAGCTTGTATTTCCTATGAACAATAGTGGAATCTTCATAGTGGCGGAACCCAGTCTCACAACCTTGTATGTTCCAACTCCATTTTTCCTATGAGGAGCTCACATTCAAGCTTTCTCAACATGTCTTTATGTAGCCACCCCTCAAAAATAGATGTGCCCTCATCTGTGGCTCAATTTACCTACAGCAAGGTCAAAAATAGAGAAAGACCTGCTTAGACCTTAAAAGTGGGTGTGGGGCAATTTGGACAGGGAGCATAAGGGTCCCAGGTATTCAGAATATGGTCTAGAAGGTGACCATATTCTCAAGTCCAGCAGCTAATTTTATGACATGCATCTGCTGAAAGAGGAACATTGAGGCCCCTAGAGCAATGGTATGAAAACTCTTGCCTGCCTCTAAAGATGATTGGGCTTGTAATTCACATTCATATATGCAAAATGTGTAGTATGGATTACATATTTTGTGCCTAACTCTACATAATATGCTGAGTATTCAACACCCAATAAGAAATGGCCCTTTTTTGCATAAAATATCCAGGAAAGGGCAATTACTTGTACTCATATTGTTTTATTGTTTCAATTTCTTATAATAAGTATATGCAACCTGTATAAAAAATAGACTGAGTAAAGAAATTTACAATGTCTAAAACTGATTATGGAATAATAGAGTATATCTCCAGCAAATTATATGGTTTATCATGAAAAGTATAAATATCACAAAAGAATTTGGCAAGTGATATAAGAAATTTAGAAAAAAAAAATCAGAGGGCTAACAAACATTAAGGGAAAATCTTAAACTCTTCCACATTCAGATCAATGCTTATGAAATATAATTAGCTAACACTATTACTAGATCTACAAAATTTAGAAGTCTAAAGAATCCATACTAGATTATAAAAATATATCTGAATCATAACCTTTGGGGAATACTATGAAATTTATAAAATTATAAAATATGATTTTAGACAAATAGTTCCCAGGGCTGCATGAAATATAAAAGAAGGCAACATATGGGATATATCCTGCAGGTTCTGCAGACTTATTGAATATAAATTTGGCAACAGTCTATCTGGATGGAGAAGAACTAATGGGCGAGGAGAAAAACGTATAGCTTTAATTTAAGCTATATCTTGAAATAAGTTAAGGAAAGGATAAAAGATCAGGCATGGTAGAACAACCAGAAGCTAAGAAAGTAGGAACACATGAGTCCAGAGGGAGACTAATTATTCAAATTAAGTAGTGGATAAATGCTACAAAAATCTATAACAATAAAAGCATAATATGCTAATTAGTCCACACGTCCTTCCGGACAAAGCTGGGGCTGGGAGGAAAGCCTGGGTCCAGGGTGCCAGAGGGAAGCTTGTGCTGCAGCTGGGGGAAGAAAGGCCTACTCTTGCACTAATTCCGTGCATCGGGCCTCTAGTATTAATATACTTCTGAATTCCAGGTAAGATTTTTAGGGTTCCATACTGTATAAGGGAATGGAGGATTAACTCTAGTCATACAGTATTGCATCTACATAGGGGAACTGTGGGCGTCCATTGGCTAGTCATTTGTTTACCCCAAATTTTGGATTTTTTTCATTCTTCCAACACACCTTTATTTTCTGCTTTGTTCATGCCTGAAGTTTCATTGGCAGTTGGAGTTTGTCTTACCAACCCAGCTGTTGACAATACCCAAGAAGAAACACACAGATCTGTATCAGAGGATACAGGTGAAACTCCAGGGGGAAAAAAACAAAACATGCCTCCATGTGGAAATCCTGAGCAGCAGGGTTTTAGTTTGTCTTTCTTTGCTTATTCTTCCTCATACTCTTTTGCTTTATATGTCAACTATTTTGCACAAGCACACATGCTTTCTAAACCAGTGTAAATAGATGAGGCCATTTAAAAATGTCCCTCCTGGAATGCTTAAATTCCAAGTCTACTGATTACACACCTTCAATAGGAAGAATCCTAGAAAGTCATTTTACAGATATTGTCAGCTCTAGAATTATATTAATTAAGTACCTGGACTCTGAATCCATTTATTCACATCTTAGTTTATTGTCTTAAGAATAAGATTAATAACATGTTTTATGCTCCTAACACTTATCTGATGCGCTCTAGAGTATGTATAAATTGGATTTATATGGCTTTATCTTGATTTTAATATGCATACATGTAAAAAGTGAGGGACTTTGTTTATTTGATGACAAATTGTCTGACAAGTGAATTATTTTACTTAACAGTTATTTTTTTTTTCAGAGTTTTACTAAATTGGGATTGGCTTCGCATTTTACTATATCTCATATATCACTCTTATAGTTAAGCAGAATATATCAGAGGTGCCTACGGAGAATGATCTGTCTCTAACCTTGTGCCACAGTAATGATAACTGGCCCCTCTGTTTTTTTATATCTTCTTGGTAATCGTTGCAGAAATTTGTTACTTTGGCCTGCAAAGCACCATTCTTCTGGTAGAAGCACCCCTGCTTTGTTTTGGAAAAATACCTTTCCTTCTCTGCAGTCCTGGTCTTCTTTATTGATACTGCATAGCCAATCTATAAGCAAATCCTGTTGGCTTATTGTTTAATTTATGTCCAAGTAGCCTTTTCTCTATCTCCACAGCTACCATTGCTTCTCGCGTAAATCATTTCAAGAGCCTCCTAATGGGTCTCCCTGCTTCCCACGCTTCGCTTTCTGCAACGAGTTCTCAACGTAACAGCCAAAATAATGTTGTTAAAAAGTAAAATTAAACCAAATTACTATCTTCAACATTCTTCATTCTTCTCCTACCTTACGATAAACATCAAAGTCCCTGCCTGGAGTAGCATGATCACGCCCCTATTATTTCTTCAAGTTTGTCTCCTACTACACTGCGTACTCTCACTTCACTGGCGTCACACTGGGCATTTGCACATTTTGTTCCTTCTGTCTATAAGCACTTCACCCTGACATATCCATACATTACTTTCTTACTTTCTTCAAGTATTTATCCAAGTACTTAACAATGTTCCATACAGAGTAGGAACATTAAATATTTATTAAATATTTAATGTTAAATATTTATTAAATATTTACTGTGTCTGAATATTTGCCGACCCAGGTTATTCTCTGCCCTCCTCTGTCTGACAAGTGTTAGTCACAGCTCCTAAGAGTGCGTTTACTAGTCCCTCGCAGCTCTTTCTTTCTCTTTTTCTTTCTAAGGAAAACGATTACTAAGTACAATGGATGAGTTTTTTTAAAAAAAAGGTAAAACTCATCATTGTTTATAGAAGTGCCCTCTCAGTTACTTGAAGATTAGAATCCCCAGTCTTTTTAGTCAACAGCTTTTTGAAATTGCCACTTTCCCCCTTACGTATCACCTCCTCTCTATTCCCAGTTACCTACCTGTGTAAACAACCCCAATACTAGAGTCCTTCCTTCCACATTCCAATGCTGACTGCTTTCTGTGTCAACTTTATCTATTATAAATAAATAGAGAATTTTTAACAAACACACGTTCTTCTAATTGATATTTTTCAATATAAGTTGCTATGCAAAGCAGTTATTTTTATAAACTGTTTCCCCCTTTCTCCTCCTCAAAATGCCACATTAGAAAATGTGAACTTTTTTTTTTTTTTTTACCATTTTAGATGGCCCAATAAATGTATAAATCTTAAAAACCTCTACCAAGAGAATTCTGGCTACAAGTGAAGACGGGATCCTGCAACTCAGCAAAGTCTAAGGCATATATTCATTAATTAATTAGTTTAACAAATATCTATTAATCTTGTTCAATATACAAGATACCCGTCTAGGTGCCGAGATACCGTGGTGACTAAGACAAACATGATTTATGCTACCATAGTGCTTGGTAAAGATTTTCCCGTTTGAAATAAAGTATTCCACCCATTTCTCTGACAGTAGTCTTCAGAAGAGACTTATTATTTTACCTCTAAATTAAATATTTTAAATTTATTGTGTTTTTTTTCTATTTTCCCAATTGTTAGAAATAAGTAACAAATGTGTTAGAAATAAGTAACAAACTATGTCTTTGATAAAAAAGTTACTAATGAACCCTATTCCCCTTCCCCCCCAAAAAATAAATATCTGTAATTAAGGAATATAGGGACGTTGAACCAATAAATACTTCTAAAAACAGATGCTCAATCTAGGGGAGGATAATTAAACTTGAATAAATATATTTTTTAAAAAACTCAGTCAAGTTTAAAGATAATGATTGTTTTCCTGAATTTGTTTAACAAATATGTATTTATATACTATCCATGATTAAATATGCTACTTATAAATTATGTAATAAGAGCCTTGGCTAGTGTGGCTCCCATGCATGGAAGGGTCATAGGTTCGATTCGTGGTGAGGACACACACCAGATTATATTCCTGTCGGGGCACATACAAGAGGCGACAAATCAATATTTCTCTCACTCTTCCTTCCTCTATCTTTAGAATTAATAAAAAAAATCCTCTGTTGCAGATCAAAAAATTATGTAATACATTAAGTTAAAATGTTATGCTACACATTAGTTACTACATAGAAATCATGTGTATCTGCATGAATCTAGACGTAAACATTAAAACTATAATAGTGACTAAAAAATAAAAGCAACATTATTTATTACTGCTTTAATTTAATGCTTATTTGACTTTACCAAAATTTACAATTTAACAAACTCTGAATACCATTAAATATAATTTTCTTTCTGAACTCATTAAAAATGAAAACCTATTTTTTTCCCCCAAGTTGACTGTTCACATTTCTAACTAAATTTACTCCTGGGTCAAAGCACACTTTTTCAGTATAAACAATTTCAAATTCCCTTAATGATAGCAGGGAACTTGAATACATTGATTAGGAGAGTTATAAACAACCAGACATAGCAACACCTTGGTCAATATCATTCCCAAACAAACCATTTTCAAGTGATTTAAGAGTGTTTCTATTTATTCAAAAATTATTCCATCTCCGAGAAAATAACCACAGTTATTTTTCTTAAGCTACTTTAAAATGGTTTCTTCAGAAATAAAATGTAAATGTACTTTCTATGGTTAGAGTTATGGTAAAATTGCAAGATAAACTTGGTGGATTGAACAGTAAATAAAGAAGAAATAAATTTCACCATTTCCCAAAGTGGCTGGGTTAAGGTCAGATTCAGAAGATACAATTTTAGTTTCTGCTCTCCACATTTTACAAAGGTTTATTGATTTGGAATTTCACCTGAACATCAGTTGAACCCATTTGGCCCTACTTTGCCAATGCAGAGAGAGATTCCTAGTTCTGAAGTCTTTAGCGTTTTCTTTTTTCCCCCTTGTGAGATTGTGTATCTTCTACAATATTTTTGTTTGTTTGTTCTGATATATTTTTTTCTTTATTGATTAAGGTATTACATAGAGGTCCTTATTCCCCCTGCCTTGCCCCCTCCCACTCTTGCCCTCACCTCCCTTGTGTCCGTTGGTTAGGCTTATATGCGTGGATACGTATGAGTTTAGGGTGAATCTAACAACACTATTTTTTTAGGCTGGTCCAACGGCCGATAGCCTGTATAAAACTTTATCATTCATTCATTTTCATAGGAATCATTAGACCCTGTCGTTTCTGATAAAGGATGAAAATTCTTCCCACCTAGTATTTGTATCTTTGGAAGTTCCTGGAACACAAGGGAACAACAACATCCAAAACTAAAAACCAAGGTTACAGACTTGGCTCCACTGTTGGTTTCTCAGTAACTCATTCCATATGGCTTTCAATATACTTCCTGCATTAAAAATTATGCAAATAGGCTTTGGATGAGAATTTGTTAAGTAATCATTTTATTTTATATTTGGATGTATTCAGACAGGGTTTTTGGATCTTTGTTTTATTTCCAAATTAGATAACTATATAGCTAATAACTAGTAACATTTGACATCCTTGCCTCTGTCACTCATTTTCATTCTCTAAAACAAGTCCAATATATTCTTCAGTTTCAGAGCTTCTTTGCAAGGTATGTTATTTTTTTAAATAAACTTTAAATGATTTACTCAGATTAATTTTTGAAGCCCACTTATGTTTTTATATTTCTCATATTAGTATCATCTATAGCTTTCATATATTTTCCATTCCTACCTTTAGCCCATTTTATCACATTCAAAATATCACATATTTCACTGAAAGTTGAATAAGGTCTACTTGCAAATTTCACAAATTGAACACAAAAGATATGTTTGGCTTACAGAAGAGACACTGTGAAAATCAATAATATCATGGAAGGTTAAACATTTATAAAGCATATAACTGGGGGAATTGTGCTCCTTTTACTTTGCGTAGGCACATAAAGAAACTTGTAAAATCTGAGCTAAAACAGAAGAGTTGAAAGATCAGGATTCTGAACACAGGGTGTCTATCCGCATCCACAGTTTTAGGGACTCTGTGGGGAGTACATATCACAGAGCTACTCTTGACATTTTGGACAACGTAGACTTTTTCCAACTGGCACTCGAAAAGCTCCCAATGGGAGCATTTAGTGGATTTACGAGGACCTACATGTCCATCATCTGTCAGCCATGCTCTCTCATTTATGACTTGGGTCATTTCACTTTATCTTTGGGACTCAGACACCGCCTTACCCAGGGCTGATTGAAAAGTAAATTTTTATAGTTGGGCGTTCAAATTATGCCCGGGTTTCTTTGAAAAGGCTGCAATTTCTGTCAGAATGCTTTTTTATTAAGTCCCAGATGTGCTGGCTGATATTCAAAAGGGAGTAACCATTCAATGCTTGATAAACATTTCATTCACTATTTGTCAAATAGAGTTGCTTTGCTTTGCCAATCTGCTTTGGCAACCAACCCCTGTAACTTTATGGGCAACCTTGTCTAAGGCATATCTCCTTTAGGCAAAGAATATTTACCTTATGACTACAGGACAAACAATGACCCATACTGCTTAGACATAAAATTCCATTGCCAGTTTTTACTTGATTTTAATTTATATGTTATACGGCAATGGGCATAACACAAGTTAAAATTTTCAAAATAGGTGCAGCATACTAGTATATAGAACCACAGAAATCTTAAGAAACCTATTTTGACTCTTCTTTTCCCAACTCTGTGCACTACATTGGATTACATAATACTGGCTATAAAACATCAGGTTCTCTTAATGTATTTTTACTTTTATAAGGAATGTCTCTTGGACATTTTCTTCCCTTTCTACACCTTCCATCATGGCATGTTCTAAGTTTTCTTGCTCTTGTATATAGATTTCTGTATTTTAAAAAGAATTTGGGGTAGTTTTCTTAGTATTCAATTTATAACTAATAAGTATTTTCCTGTCATCTTGTTAAAGTCTTTCAGTTAGTCACTCATTAACACAGATTACTACATGTTAATTTTTTATGTCATAGTTCTGTTTGACACCTGCACTTGTTATCAACCACTCAAAATTCACTTTATGGTGATGCTCAGAGTTAGGTCCACAGGTGGCGGAATTGAAAAAGTAAATGCTACTTTTAAAAACCAAAGTGGTATTGTTATTCCATCTTTTAAAAGTGAAATTATGTGAATTATATTTAAAAAAACAATTCTGATCACCATATAGTCCACAGATAAGTAAAAACATGTTTTCTTGCCATTGGCATTCTTATAACTATGACAAAGCATGAATAAAAGTATTTAACAAAAAAAGTAGACAGAGGGTAAAACATGGCTAATTGATCAAAGAGAAATGGAAACTAATGCTAGAGGTTACAGAGAACAAATCCCTATGTAGAGAATTAGGAAGTGAGAGTAGAGGTGGGATGCTGAGAGAGGACAGATACAACTGATCTTTAAAGGTTTATATTGGCAGTTCAAGGAGATAAAGTATGGGGAGGTTGATTCTAAAGGGTGAAGGGTCCGAGCACCATCCAAAAAAAAAGGCATGCAAAATGAATGGAAGCAAGAAAGAAAATGGAATTTGTGAAAAATTATGGTTAGGTCATTTTGCTTAATGGTGATGGTTTGCATATATAATAGTATGTAAAATCAGATGAAAAGTTTGGATCCTGAATCTGAGAGTGTTATATACCAGGTTAGTAGTAGTCTGGGTCTAGTAGGTAGGTTGTATGAAATGCATATGATAAAAAAATTTTTTTTCAAAAAAATAGTAGGTGGTATACAAGTGAATATAATAATGAAGTTGGCTTCAAGAAGAAAAAAAGAATCCATCCTTTTAGTGTTCCAGGAGGTACACATGGTCCGTAGTGTAGAGTGTTAGCTATAAGGATATGAAGAGAGGAATGGATGAGGGAAGCAACATAGAAACTAAAGAGTAGAGAATTAAGATAAGTCTGAAATTGTTTATTTTCTCCACAGAAATTATGAATTTAGTTTTCAAAATGCCAAACTTGAGATGAAAATGGATCACCTCAGTGTGGTTATTTAGTTATTTTAGATTCAGGATTAAATTCTAGGGAGATTAAAAACTAGGGACAAAGACCTCAGAGTTGATCTTTGAGGTTTCCATGAAAATTTGAAAGCAAGGCTCAGTTAATAATTACCAGTGAAATTTCCTGTAATGTTAAATCCTTTCATAAGGAGAAATCTAGCTTCCCTGATCAAAGGCTAGATTCCAAAACCTCTTTCCCATTCCAGCCTCCTGAGGAATGTATGCCATAGTTCACAAAGTCATAACCATCACCGCAAAATAAGTTCAAAGGACCTATCCTGCTGACACTGAAATACCAGCAGCATTTTTATGGATTTCTGTTTGCAATAACACATTCCCATATAACAGGAACTTGTTTTATTTTTCAAACACTATCTCAGTATAACATGCCATTTATATACCTTTATGTGTCCTTTCATTGGTTATTAAGAAGTAGTTTTTATAAGTACCTCATTGTTTACTAATGATATATTATCAGGACAAGTATTTTAACCCCTCAATTCATTTCTTGCTAAATACCCTATCATACATTACTCAATTCTTACAGGAAAAGCACCTGAAATAGTTAAGAATAGGTAAATATATAATGGAATCTATCTCATTTATATTTAGAATCTATACAATTAAAATGTTAAAGGGAACTATCATCATTTGACCTTCCTTTGTCTAAGTTGTAACATTTACTAATATTAACATTATTAATATTAAGTATCAGTGATACCAGATAAACTCCAGAGCTTTTATATCCAAAAGCTTTGTCTTGCTCAAGGAGCCTAAATCAGATTTAAACTATTTTATAGCTTATTGTGGACCTTATTTGACTACTGTCGTTTTTAAAGTTGATAACCTCATTTTTGGTCTTGAGGATCCTAGGGAGACTGGACCCATGCTGGCCCATTAGGACGGTAGATTAAATATGGATGCAAACCTTTGCCACTCCTAATATAGAGAAATAGTCTATTTTCCTTTCCCTTTCAAACTGGGCTGGCCTTTGACCTGACTGGATCAATAGAATGTGGTGAGGTGACCTCATACAACTGCTAAGGCTGCTCCTTAGAAGAGCTACCATTTTTGCCTTTACCCACTGACATGTTCTCCCTCAGTGGCCAGCCACAATGTAAGCTGTCTGACTCCTCGGAAAGAGCAATAGGGCCAAACAGGGGACCCAAGGTACTGCAGTGGCAGTTTCAGCCTCAATCGCATGCTGAAAGTTTGATCGCCAAAGCTGTTTGGAATCACAATTGATACTTTTATTCCTCCCTCTGCTGATAAGGCAGCCCATTTACACAACTACAGAGAGATGATATTGCCTAACTTGAAAAACATATCCAGATAAAGACCTGAATTTGGAGGAAACGGAAACACAGGATATTTGTCTTTTGGAAAGAATACTAGAAGTTTCTGATAAAATTCACATTTTTTTAAATTTCCTATATGCCTAGAATTATTTTCTTTCATCAGTTTGTGATCTAGAAAATTAGAAATTTGAAAAGTCAGTTTATCTCTGGCCAAGTCTATGCTGGTATATGTGATATTAATTCTACATCAACATTATTTAGAAATAAAAGAAACCAATATGAGCTTAAGAAAAAGGAAGGCTTGTGTTCATTGATTATGCTCATATGCACGCATACAAGTCCTTCAGTTGATCTCTTAACTCCCCCCACAACCCTCCCGAGCCTTCCAGCTGTAGTTGGACAGTCTGTTCAATGCTGTTCTGCCTCTGTATCTGTTTATGTTCATCAATTTATAATGGTCTTTATTATCCATAAATAACTGAGATCATGTGGTATTTTTCCTTCATTGACTGGCTTATTTCACTTAGCATAATGTTCTCCAGTTCCATCCATGCTGCTGCAAATGGTAAGAATTCCTTCTTTTTTACAGCAGCATAGTATTCCATTGTGTAGATGTACCACAGTTTTCTAATCCATTCATCTGTTGTTGGGCACTTAGGCTGTTTCCAAATCTTAGCTATGGTGAATTGTGCTGCTATGAACATAGGGATGCATATATCCTTTCTGACTGGTGTTTCTGGTTTCTTGGAATATATTCCCAGAAGTGGGATAGCAGGGTCAAATGGGAGTTCCACTTTTAATTTTTTGAGGAAACTTCATACTGTCCATACTGGGGGGAAGGTCAAGGGGGAAAAATGGAGACTTATTTAACACTCTTTGTAATAATTTAAGCAATAAAACAATTTTTTTTTAGAAAAAAGAAAAGTAAAGGGAAGGCTTGACTTTGAGGATTCAAAGCAAAAGGCCCAACTATAGCCAGGACTCACAATACAGCTAAACTAGAAATACATTAGGAACTCAAATATATTCATTTATGGTTCTTTTTATCAACTTAATTATTAGTCTTTTATAATCTGAGTTTTGCATTTATTTGCTTGTTTATTTATTTATTTATTTTGCTAGCAACTTTGCCCAAGTGCTGGACGCAACTAGTACTTCAATGCTTCAGTTTTCAAATATTACAATATCTCTTAGAAATCAGTTACCTAACACACTAATTTCAAATCCTGGGGAATGGATTCTGATTGTTCTGGGTTAGGTCAGCGTTTCTTATGCAGGTATTTGTGGACTTGGTTTTGGGCCCATTGTACTGACACCTCCACTGAATGTACACCCATGTGCATTGGTGGGAAAGCATGGATAGCCAAAACTGGCATTACTGCCTTGGGCTAGGCAGTCAGTCTAAAGGTGCCTACTATCAGTCACTATTAGGGGAGACAAGAATTATCTTGATTTGTCCGGTATCAGGATCTGCTCTTAACTATCACTGTTCTAATCATATTTCCGGTGCCTCTTCCCCCTTAATATTAAGGTTTCATTCAGAGAAAAGTGACCTATTTGATTTCTAGCTGAGAAAGCATGTAATTAAGTAATACCCTTGAGCTCAGTCTATCCTGCCTTATCATGAAATAAGAAAGTAAGGTCTCCTGAAGGAGAAGTAAGAAAATGCTGACATACAGTACATGATAGCTTAGCTTCCCCTACCTGGACAATCTTCTTTCTATAAAATAAATGAATATACTGTATTGAAGCATGGAGAGAAAAAAAATATCTAAGCATTATACGTGTTGTACTGTAAGATTTTTGTTGTTGGTTGTCCATTCTAAAAGAAAAAGTAGAATTATAGGTTTTCTTACTTTTCTGGCTTCATTATCCCCATTAACAGCATTTGTAAAATCAGTGCTTATAAACTAAATGTAGACTAGATTCTTAGAATAATCTCAAAAATTAAAACTTTTAAAACAGACTTATTTTAAACTTCTAGGAAGGAATAACAGCATTGAAACAAAATAAACTTGAAAGATTTCAATATAAGGTAAAAATTCAAGTTTATGTTGTTCTTACCTTAAACCAAATAAAAACTACATTTTAATCTTTTAATTTTAGTCTTTCTCATATGCCTTTATCTTTTATATGCATTTGAAAGTGATGTGCAATGTTGAAGAGAATATCTGCAGGGAAATGAATGCAAAAAGTACCACTTGTAAGGACTTTAGTTATAACCTGGAGATTATAAAAAAGTACACCATAAAGCTGAAAGCCACCTTAGGAAAGACCCAGTAGGATCATATCAGTAAGCATAACAATTTCCCTTTGTACAGATTATCATTTACATGGATATTTTTAAGACATTAGGAAGCAAAATAATAATAATAAAAAACTCCGAACAAACCAGGAGTATATACTTAGAGATATGTGGAAAGTAAAAGCATTAGAATTAAGGTGAAAACAGAGGGTGACCCTAGTTGCACTGATTATCCTATCAAATAAATAGGTAAGTGGTTAGTTAATCTTAGGAAATGGTTTAATTTATGTATTTTATAAGAAAATAACTTACAAATCACCTGAATTAATAAAGTAAGTGGAACAGGTAGCTTCCAATTTTAAAAAATCTGTTTTTTAAAACAGGGGTATCTTGCAATTTAGTTTTTATTGGGATATTACTATAGCTACCGTACTATCACAGAATGGGTGATTAATAAGAAAAACAGTACATTAGATTATTATTAACCAATATTTACTAAGCACATAATACTTAGAAAGCAAGTGATAGATCTTGGAAAGATATAAAACCTATACAACATATGAATTATTATAAAGAATTAAAATAATAAATATATGCAGTTCACAAGATTAGAAAAGACTAGCCAATAAATGCTAATGTACTTAATCAAAAGTTCTTTGAATATTTCACATATACTTAAATATGTGAAATAAATTATATATAGATCACCAGGAATTATAACAGAAATAAAACATGTAGATAAAAGTAATAGAATCATTAAAATGGTTTTGTATTAAGTGAGATGAGTCAATGAAAGGAGATATATTTAATTATTACAGTACTAGATAATAGCAAACATGCTACATAGCCTGTTCATTGCCTCGTCTTCATCTTAGGGTAATGAAAGATAAATTAAGTCAGCAGAATTTATAGTCAGAATAATTTTTCATCTCTCTACCTCTGCGAAAGCTCTAGAGAAAATTTTGGGAAACTGTTAGGATGCAGACAAATTGGATGGGTCAGAAAGAAATTAAGTTAGAAATATATGCATTACCTTGAGTAATTATGTTTGTGAGCACTTCTGCATTTTAAGAATCTATTCTTTTTCCCCAACACACTCTGGTCAAGTTAATGTAGATATAACTGCACAGATACATTGCCTTTCCTGTTTTGTTTATTGGCAATGATGACTGAAAAAAAAAATCTTTGAATTGAGAAACTGAGGAGGCTCATTCTCCTTGTTTACTATGTACCTTGGTCTGGGCCTAAAAAATGTAAGTAACCACTGAGTTAGATTGCCCTCTCTATTCTTTCTATCACCCAGATTTTGGTACAGCAGATGCATGGCGCTCAGAGTCAATATTTACTGTTGAGTGTTTGCTAAATCTCTATGGTATTAAGTACTCCTATGACATTTTAACATTGAATATTCCACAAGACTTAAACACTTCTTTATAAACTTGTTCGACAGGAATCAATTTTCTAACTTCATTGATTTAATACTGCTTTTAATATTTTCATTGTTTCATAGTAGAGTTGATAAAAATACAAAAAGTTTCAAATCCTTGGTGACCAGGTCCCACGCACTGTTTCAGCCCCAGAAGACAAACAGTGGTAAGCACTTCCTGCTGTTATGCAATAATTTTGTTCCTTTAGATACTGTGGTCAGGGAAGGTTGTCTAGAATTATTTTACTACGGTCTTTTTCTGGGTGAGTCGGTTTAACAACTACCACTATGGAAGCAAAATATAATTCTAAATAATTATTGTTTTAGAAAGAGACATAGGGTAATGACCAACTTCTACTCAACTTTACAACAAAATGTTACAGGAAAGAGAATGAAAGCAAACATTGCATTTGTACTATTTTTTATTTTAAACTAGAGGCCTGGTACACAAATTTTTGTGCACTTGGGGATGTCCCTCAGCATGGCCTGTGCCCTCTAGGAATCTTGGACCCCTCAAGAGAATTCCACCTGTTGTCTTAGGCCTGCTCCCTGGGCAATTGGGCCTAACCTGGCAGCTAGACATCCCTTTGACAGCCCAGGGGATGTTCACTTGCCAGCGGGGAGCAGGCCTAAGCTGCAGTCGGATGTCCTTAGCTCTGCTGAGGAGGTGGGAAAGGCTCCCGCCACCACTGCTGTGATTGCAGCTGGCAGCCTGGCTTGTGGTTGAGCAGAGCTCCCCTGGTGGGAGTGCACTGACCACCAGGGGGCAGCTCCTGAATTGAGCGTCTGCCTCCTGGTGGTCAGTGTGTGTCATAGTGACCAGACATTCCCAGTCGTTCTGCCATTAGGGTCAATTTGCATATTGCCCTTTTATTATATAGGATAGAGGCCTGGTGCATGGGTAGGAGCGGCTGGTTTGCCTTGAAGGGTGTCCCAAATCAGTGTGGGTTCTCACTGGGGTGCCTGGCCAGCCTGGGTGAGTGAATAATAGCTGTTTCAAGGCTGGCCACAGCCCCTTCAAGGTATGTGTTCCCCCCTGGGGTGCCTGGCCAGCCTGGGTGAGGGGCTGAGGGCTGTTTTCAGGCTGGCCACATCCTCTTCAGGGAGGGGATTCCTGCTGGGGTACTTGGCCAGCCTGGGTGAGTGGCTAATGGCTGTTTGCAAGCAAGTCTGGCTGGAAGCTGGTATCTGGGATTTATTTAATTTCTCAAGTTGAAATTTTGTTGCTTAAACCAGAGCCCAGGTTGGGTTGCCCCTGACAACCCAGGCTCCCAGTGCTTCCTTGAGCCCAAGGCTAGAAGCAGATATCTGAGTTTTGTTTATCTTCTATAATTGAAACATTGTTGCCTTCAGTGGAGGCTACAGCCAGCCTAGGCAGACAGGAACCTTAGCTTCCTCCATTGCTGGGGCAAGCCTCCTGCTTATTCCAGCTCCGTGGCTGCTGGCCGCCATCTTGGCTGGGTTAATTTGCATATAGTTGCTCTGATTGGCTGGTGGGTGTGGCTTGGTCAGTGGGCGTGGCTTATGTGTAACAGAGTGAGGGTCAATTTGCATATTACTCTTTTATTAGATTAGATGAGATGGAAAATTTGTAATCCCTCTGAGTGAGATATTTTTTAATTGGTGATAGTGTCCAAAAGTAAAGATATACATTCATTAACACACATATGGTCTGGAGTGTATTACAAGGGACAAAAATATTTGAAGCTTTGACATAAGATGGCCTAAAATATTCTTACTTAACATTTCATTTTACACCTACAGTTAATTGAAGAAAATAACATTATCATTTGACTAATAAGTGCCAGTTTCTTGCCTTTCATTAGCTCTGATAGGCCTTGCTTCCCTTCATAACCTCTTGTTCATCTGTCAGTTTTATTCTGAAGCCAGCCTGCCAACTTTCCATACATACTTTATATGTCACGGCTAATATTTCTTTCTGGTAAAGATTTCATCTCTGCTTATCTTGCTTGATTTACCATTAGCTATGCATCAGCATGGAGAAAGTACAGCTTAGGGTGTTAACAATTTAGAGGGTGTAATATCAGTAATTCAAGGAGAAATCTTTCAAGTAGATGGGTGGACAAGGTCAACACACCTCATGCTTTCCTCCTCTATAAGTTTTCTAACCCTCTCCATTATTTTTCCCAGTATCACCTGTTTTGGAACTTCTGAGATAAAAAATGCATTTATTTGATGACTGTTCATTTTCTCCTAATGTAAGGGTACAGGAAAATTTCCCTTGTTCATGCCTAATAAATTATTTTCCTTTTGTTTTTGTATTATGTCTGTCAAACTAAAAAAATTAACATGGGGATAATTGCAATGCAAAGTACAGAGAGAATAAATGGCCACAATATTTTTTCTAATCTGTATGATTTGATTTCATTGTAGTAAAATATACATAACATAACCTTTACCTTTTAAATTGTTTTTATAGAATATATGTGAAGAGAGGTTGCTGGGGGTGAATCATCTTATATTTTTCTATACACCCCATTGTCAGCAGGTATCAAGGAAGAAACTTAACCCAATAAGTGGTTTGGGTTTTCTGCAGTTTTTAAAAATTGTGTGTACTTTTATCAGTGCTACAGTCTTACAGCACACATAGATAGATGTGACTATTCCATATTTGCGTATGGTTTGAGTTCTGGTTCTGATTTAGCTTATGGCACTGCTGTCCCCTAAACTCCATCTGTGTCTTTTCATAAGGGAATGGAGAACGGTTTGCTACAAATATTGATAGTGCTCTACCTTCTCGTATCCATGGGAAATATTGATAAAGCCATAAAGATTAATTAGTCAGGATAAAGTGATTAATTAACCACGTTTAGGTTCAGAAGTGATACATGTTTTAATTCTGGCATTTACTAGCTGTGTGAGATTTGACATGCCTACTATTTTCTCTGCTTACATTCTTTCACCTACAAAACAAGAATAATTTTGATGGATCTCACTTCTTAAAGAAGATAATTAATCTCTGCTGGTTCCCTAATTCTGCCTACCGACCATGCTACAGTTCTTCGACTCAATCAGTTTTACACTCTTCTAGATGACTTCTTTATTCTTTTATTTCTCTCATCCACAGACTCAACTGTTGACCTTGCTTCCTACTCTGCTAAGAAAAAAGAGACATTTCAGCAAGCTCCCACCATCACACATTACCCCCACGCACTTGTATCTGAGCCTGCTCTCCTTGCATAGATGAGTTCTCTGCACTTAACCGTGGCCAACTCCTTCACTTGTGTACTAGATCCATTCTCTCTCCTCCATTCGAGGATATTACGCTGGATCTCTCCCTTCTTTCTTATATAATCATATATTTATTCCCAACCCTCCCTCCACTGGAACTTTCTCATCACCGGCTATATTTCTTCCACCTTAATAAAATTCTCTCCTCACCCACTGTCTCCTCCAGCTGCTGCCCTGTAGGGAGACTGGCTCGGACTAGCCCATCCATTACTGCAGTTCCTCCAACCACACTTCTTCTATTCCCTTTCCTTGTATTCTAAAAGTATCATCTCCCTCCATGTAACATTTTGTATTTTTATAATTTATGTTCATTTTCATACTCTCTCCTACCCCTCACCAGAATATAAGACCCATGAGGGTAGAAACTTCATACTTAAAAAAAAAGTTATAATAATAGAATTGAAAAGTATTTGGAACATTCTAATTATACATACACACATATATTATTTGAATTAATACCTATCACAAGGCATTGTTGAAAAATTAAAGGATATAATATACACCATCTCTGAGGACATTTTATACACAGTAGAACATTAGTAAATGCTTTTTATTATCAAGAGGACAAGGGTATTTATTATACACATAAATGTGTAGTAAAATTATAGAATGTGGGTGAAGAAGAACTTCATCAGTAGAAGAGTAGTGGTCACTTCTGTAGTAGAAGAGGTAAAACGGAGTTAGGGAGCCCAACAAAGGAGGCATAGAAGTATTTAGCAACATGACCACATATATAGATTTATGGATACATATCAGATTGCTACAGTGATTATAAATGATATATCGCCTTTGCAAATGCATTTAATTTTTGAAAAAAATATATGTGAAAGAAAACTATTGTGAAATAAAAACCTATCATTCTCTGATCACAAAACAATCAAACTGAAAATCATCAGTAAAATAAAAAATAATAAAGTTTCTTTCACCAGAAAATTTTTAAAAACTCTTTTATTAAAACAAATTTGGGTAAGAAGAGAAATATGTACCTAAAAATCCCCAAGCAGATAGTTATAATGTACATTCTTTGAAATGTACAGAAAGACAAGAGTTATTGGGAAGTGCAGGCAATAAAAAGCTCATCAAAGCTTCTGTTTTCTCTGAGATCTTGTAAATTCAATTCCAAAATGGTCCTAAACTCTAACAACACTTGTGTCTTTAGCTCTTAATGAATAAAACCCTGTTATATTTCTCACTTCTTAGTTACCATAGCTATCTACTCAGCTCTTCATCATCTTGACCTAATCATCATCTTGACCTGTATCACTTATGCTAGGAAAAAGTAGCAAAAAAAACACCCCAGATTCACTTCATTTAGTTTCCTCCTTACCACTAGGATATCAAATCCTAATTTCATTTAAATTTTATAAAGATATTCCCTTCTGTAGCATAACGTTTCAAGGGGTCCTCAAACTACGGCCTGCGGGCCACATGCGGCCCGCCAAGGACATTTATCTGGCCCACCAGGTTTATGTGCCGCCTTGTTTGTTTTTTTTACTTCAAAATAAGGTATGTGCAGTGTGCACAGGAATTTGTTCATAACTTTTTGTTTGTTTTTTAAACTATAGTCCGGCCCTCCAACAGTCTGAGGGACAGTGAACTGTCTCCCTGTTTAAAAAGTTTGAGAACCCCTGGTTTATATCGTTAGAAGTGAAAGTTTCCTTGTTGCCTTATTTGTAAGATTTGTAGTATTATATTATTTTCTTCTTGATATTGTGTATTATGTATATACACAATATCAAGAAGAAAATATACTTATCAATATATATTTTCGTTTGTTTTAAGGGATTTTTCCCCCTAACATTTAAAAATTATATTTAAACTAGAGACCCAGTACACAAATTTGTGCACCAGTGGGGTCCCTCAGCCTGGCCTTTAGGATCGGGCCAAAACCAGCTCTCCAACATCCCTCAATGGTCCCAGATTGCAAGAGGGCGCAGGCCAGGCGAGGGGGGGGGGGAAGGGGGGGCGTGTCTGGCCCTTCTCACTCAGTCCCAATCAGCTGGACCTCAGCAGCAAGGTAACCTACTGGTTGAAGCATGTGCCCCCTGGTGGTCAGCGCATGTCACAGCAAGTGGTTGAGCGGCCTTAGCATATCATTAGCATATTATGCTTTGATTGGTTGAATGGACGACCAGACACTTAGCATATTAGTCTTGTCATTATATAGGATATTGGTGAGGAAGATCTTGATACTGGATTTCTTTCTCCATTCCTTACTAATAATCCTTTAAAAAATATATTTATTAAAGTATTACATATCCACCTCTGAAGTTATTTTACAAGGAGATATGTAATTTCTTTTATAGTAATTTCATAGTTGAAAATTTGAATTATGCCTTTAGAACAAAACAGAATTCATTGATTGGATGCTATTATTTTTACATACAGTTCTTTCTAAATATATAGACTGAAAAATATGTAGGAATGTAAAAAACACACAAAAGAACTGCAATTTAGCTGCATCCTTATTTTCATTCTATTTTAAATACTGATGTTTTTGAACCTATAAGGATTACTACCACAGCCTTTTCTTTTATTATTACAGTGTTTAAACTTTTGCTCACATTCAGTATTTCCGGAGCAGAAATTTTTATCTGCTCTCATGACTGCTCATTCAGGCTGGTTGAATCAGAAGAGAGCAAGTTCCTCTCGGTTATGCTTTAATGGACACAGTTTGGCAAGTGTTTTTCAACAAGCTTCACCTTATTCCTGAACGAATGAGGAGTTCTCTAGGCAGGCAAAAGCTAGCAAATCATCTCTAGTGTTAATCAATAAAAGTAATCAGCCTCTAAAGCAAAACCTGTCCATTACAATATGTAGCAGCTAGCTCTTGGCTGGACTTTAAACCACAGCTGATAGAGTAAACACACAGAGTTGTTCTGATGCACTATTTGCTCCACTTTATTCCAAGTTAGGTTAGAATTTTAGATGAGATTAGAGTTTAAACAGATTCTTTGAGAGTATGTGCAGTGATGAGTAAGAAAGGAACATAGAAAAAAGCAAGGGAAATTGGTGTGGAAAAACTTTATATGCAATGTGATGGGTGAATTAAATAAGCTCTGCTGTAAAATTCCAAATATGACTTTACCTGTGAAATAACAATTTTTTTGTGTGGTTTACATGCTCTTGAAAATTTCTGTCTAATGTCAAGGTCAGTTCCTTTTCTGCAATTTCTCACCCTGTAATCAACTGTAGATTTAATGATATACACATTATTTGGTTGAATTTTCTGCACTTTATGTTTTGATTAGTTTTATAATTTAACGAAGGGCCCAGTGCACAAAAATTTGTGCACTCGGGAGGTCCCTCAGCCCGGCCTGTGCCCTCTTGCAGTCTGGGACCCCTCTGGGGATGTCCACCTGCTGGTCAGCCTGGGTGAGGGGCTGATGGCTGTTTGCAGGCTGGCCAAGTCCTCCAGTGGGAACCTTCACCCCATTGGGGTGTGGCCAGCCTGGGTGCGGGCCTGAGGGCCGTTTTCAGGCTTTCAGGCTGCCCACAGCTCCCATTGACTCAACATCCCAGCAAGGCTGGCTGGAAGCAGGTTTTTGGGATTTATCTTCCATAATTGATACACTGTTCCTTTAAGCTGAGGCCTAGGCAGGTAACAAAGCCTCTTGTTGGCTTCAGCTCTGTGGCTTCTATAATTAAAAGAATGTTCCCTTAGTAGACTCTAGGCAGGCAGTTTCCTCCATTGCTGGTGCAACAGAAGCCTGCTGTTTGCTTCAGCTCTGAGGCTTCTATAATTGAAACAATGTTGCAACAATGTTGCCTGGAGCTGGGAAAAGCCCAGCCGGCCTAGGCAGACAGCTTACTCCTGGTGCAACAGAAGCCTCCTGCTTTCTCCATCTCTGTGACTGCTTGCCTCCATCTTGGCTGGGTTAATTTGCATACAGCCACTCTGGCTAGTGGGTGTGGCTTAGGTGTCCCATAGAAATGGTCAATTTTAATATTACTCTTTTATTAGATTAATTGATTATGTAAGGTTCTTAAAAATATTAAATCAAGTGAACAATTAAAGCACTGAAGTAACTGCATAACTAAATCATTAAATTTTTTAAAAATTAAAAAAATGGTTACATTAAATAAATTGTTAAGTAAGATATGTTTTGGAAGTTGTTACAGGGAAAACAATGAAAACAAAAAGTATCAAAATCTACACTGAACTCCTGTAACAAAGAATGATGGAAAATGTAGCTGAGTCATCTATTATTTTATATTTTTATAAACCTTTTATCATTAAAAGAAAATTATTTTAATCATTTTCTGATCAAATAACCTTTTCCAATTCTACTAAATATAAAATATCAATGAAAAGTGATTTATAAACAGTAAAATCTTTGACAAATAATATTTAATAATTTTATCAGAGATTTCCAATAGCATTCACTTTATACAAATATCATTAAGTAGCATGCAAAGATTTCTAAACGTTAAAGCTTTATCTACAGCTAAACCAGCATGTGATCATAACTTTGACAAAAGCACCTAACAACACTCACTATTGGTTATTACATACAACCGGTACATATTTTTGACATATGGCCTATAATACATAAAGTGAGTCTGTGAGCAGCTCTCATATGGTTGAGAAATAGAACATAAATCTTTAAATTAGGGCATATTTGGCAATGTTCCCACACCCGAGCCTCACCTCAAATATCTCTAACCCACAGGAAACTGCAAAATATGTTTCAGACTAAAGTACTCATATGAGCAACAGCCAGCTTGTGGAACAGAGAGATGATGTAAAATACAAAGAACTTCTGCTGAGACATAAGATCCCCTTATGTTTCTAGCTGCCGAAGCAGCAGGCCTAGAGAAGCACTGGGGGGAGCAATACAGGTGTTTTGATCTGCATGGTTGGTTGAGGCACATGAGCGCTGGATGGCCTGGCTCACCTGCTGGGAACTCATTATCAGCCTCATTATGGACTTCTGCCAGAGTGAAGCTGCTAAACTGTATTATCTTCAATGAGTGAGGAAACCGGCTATGGGGGGCAAAATCCTGTATGTGACATGTCAGAATAAGGGCTGATGATTGCTACAGCCAGGCCAATCTGTAGAATCAATTTTTCGGTTCCTAGAACATTTCTCAAGTAAGGATTTGGTTAAGTTCCTTGTTTTAGTAACCAAAGGACCTATGTAAAACCTGATGGCCTGTGTGTATAGACTTTCATGTTCAATGTTTAACAACTGAGATTTATTCCAGTTTTTCAAGAGAGTCACTACCTTGGTCTTTGTCCACGGCTGCCTTTGTACAAGACTGCCTCCATGGTCTGTGAACACATTGTTTCAGAGAAACTAGTTTATCTAGAAAGTGTTTACACATTAGGCTGCCAAGTGTTTAATGATTTATGCTTCTCAAAAACAAGCTCTTCTAAATCACAATCTTAAAGTATGTTCATTCACTCCTTAATGTGACATAGCTTTAAAAAAAAATCAGGCTAATGGAGCTTCATTCTCCATCAACACTGAAGTGATTGTAAACTTTCACTTAAGGATATCACTTCAGCTTTTTCTGGCATTCCCCATGGGTTAAGAAATGGGCCCAGATAATTGTCTAGTCACATCATTTTCCTTACTAAAATTCATTTTGTTCACACATTTAACCGTTTAGAATAGCTATAGACCATTTATTTACCAAAACGGGCAGCCATGTGGCAGTTTTCACTACAGCAGTCTACTCATGCCACCTGGAACTTAGGAAACAGCATCCAAGGTCACAGCTTAATTATAAGACTTAACATTTATATCATGAGACCAATCATTTTATGTTGATTGTTAAACTCTACAAAATAACCTGCATTTTTAAAATTTTGTTTTATTGCTTAAAGTATTACAAAGAGTGTTAAGTAAGTCTCCATTTTTTCCCCTTGACCTTCCCCCCTCCTCCCCTACCTCCCAGTGTCTTGTGTCCATTGATTATGCTTATATGTATGCATACAAGTCCTTCAGTTGATCTCTCAACTCCCCCCTCCAACCCTCCCAAGCCTTCCAGCTGTAGTTTGAGAGTTTGTTCAATGCTGTTCTGCCTCTGTATCTGTTTATGTTCATCAATTTATAATAGTCTTTATTATCCATAAATAAGTGAGATCATGTGGTATTTATCTTTCTCTGACTGACTTATTTCACTTAGCATAATGCTCTCCAGTTCCATCCATGCTGCTGCAAATGGTAAGAATTCCTTTTGTTTTTACAGCAGCATAGTATTCCATTGTGTAGATGTACCACAGTTTTCTAATCCATTCATCTGTTGTTGGGCACTTAGGCTGTTTCCAAATCTTAGCTATGGTGAATTGTGCTGCTATGAACATAGGGAAGCATATATCCTTTCTGACTAGTGTTTCTGGTTTCTTGGGATATATTCCCAGAAGTGGGATAGCAGGGTCAAATTTTTAATTTTTTGAGGAAACTCCATACTGTCCTCCATAGTGGCTGCACCAGTCTGCATTCCCACCAGCAGTGCAGGAGGGTTCCTTTTTCTCCACATCCTCTCCAGCACTTGTCATTTGTTGATTTGTTGATGATAGCCATTCTGACAGGTGTGAGATGGTACCTCATTGTTGTTTTGATTTGCATCTCTCAGATGAGTAGTGACTTTGAGCATGTCTTCATATGTCTCTTGGCTTTCTGAATGTTGTCTTTTGAAAAGTGTCTATTTAGGTCCTTTGCCCATTTTTTGATTGGATTATTTATCTTCCTTTTGTTAAGTTATATATAAGTTCCCTATAAATGTGTAAAAGGGAGATTAAACCCTTATCGGAGATAACATTGGCAAATATGTTCTCCCATGCAGTGGGCTTTCTTGTTGTTTTGTTGATGGTTTCTTTTGCTGTGAAGAAGCTTTTTATTTTGATGTAGTCCCATATGTTTATCTTCTCTTTAGTTTCCAATGCCCTAGGAGCTGTATCGGTGAAGAAATTGCTTCGGCATATGTCTGAGATTTTGTTGCCTTTAAATTCCTCTAGTATTTTTATTATTTCCCATCTTACACTTAAGTCCTTTATCCATTTTGAGTTTATTTTTGTGTATTGCATAAGTTGGAATAACCTTCATTTTTTATCCTAACCATTGAATTAGTTATTTACTGTCTCAACTTGCATAACTGACTGAGGAACCCTAGGGACTTCTTCAAAGTCTATAATACAAGTGTTAACAACCACACTTTAAACCTCTGAGTGTAAAATGCCTGTAAATGATGATAAATCTCAGTGTGTGCAATCTGATCTATTTATGGTGTCAAAGTATAGTCTTCTAAGTCTGAATCTGTTATGTATTTAAGAATCAAAGCTATTAAAACTCCAGTTTGTAAAATAAAAATTTAAAAAAAGATCGAAGTAATGCAAATCCCCCTGGAATTTGTAACAATCATTTATTTCTTTAATTTTTACCCTTTGGTTTTGCATCAGCAATTAAAGCAACTTAAATAAACAGTAAAAATTTGCTAATACTTTCATATCAATGCTGGTACAAATCTCTTCCCAAACAAATTTATTATTAAGTTGAATAGTCTGTTATCCATATGCTTTATCCATAATATTATTCAATTTCTACTGGAGTAACTAGAACATAAATTACAAACCAAAAGGAAGCTGTACTAGAACAGAAAACCAATTGTAGTGTCCAGTTTATGTTTTATGATAATCCATTTTCTGATTCAAGCAATTTAAGTAAAATGAACATTAAGAAAATAAAATTGAAAAATTAAAATTCCTTCAAAATAGAGTTAGTATACTTAGGACATGATAAGATTGATCAAATTAGTAGGATTGAGTATTGTAGCAGGCGGCTTTCTTTCTAAGTGATGAAAGCACTTAATGACCCAAATTTCATGAGGCATCTCTGAAAATGTCAAGTTCACTGGGTAATATTGAAGAAATAAGCCAACTGTCAAGAATTTACAGAGCAAGTATATGGAAAATAAGTGACTAATTTCAGATATTAAAAAATTAGAAGTGATGTCTACCAGAAAGAGGAAGGTAACTATTTCCTAGGAATGCTATAACAAAACATCTGAATCTTGGGGATTTAAACCCAGAAATTTATTTTCTCATAATTCTGGATGCCAGAAGTCCAAAATCAAGGCACTGGCAGGGCTGTACTCCCTACACAGGCTCATGGGCGATTCCATCTTTGCCTCTTCCAGCTTCTGGTGTCATTCTGTAGTTATCTCATATTATTCTTAGTTACTGCATTCTCCTCAGTGTAACTGTGTTTTCTCTTCGGTCTGTGTCTTTCTCTTATAAAGACAGTTGTCATTGGATTTAGAGCCCACCCAATAATTTAAAACAATGATTTTCAACCTTTTTCATCTCATGGCACACTAATTATGAAACTTCTGTGGCACACCAAAAAATATACCATATTTTTGCCAATCTGACAAAAAATAGGTATAATTTTTATTCAGTCACACCAAATGTTGTGTTGGCTGTCATTTTTTAATCTAAAAATCTAAGGGAAAAGGGAAGAGCGCCTCTGACTAGTCAGGTTAATTAATGATTTAAAAATTCTAGCAGCACACCAGTTGAAAATCTCTGATTTAGAATGATCTCATCTCAGATTTAACTTAGTTGCATCTTTAAACATATTTTTTTCAAATCTAATAAAAGTAATATGTAAATTAACCATCATTCTGAGACACTCAAGCCACACCCACCAGCCAATCAGAGTGGCTGTATGCAAATTAACCAAGCCAAGATGGTGGCCAGCAGCCACAGAGCTAGAGCAAACAGGAGGCCAGTGATGGAGGAAAGTGCCTGCCTAGGCTGGCTGTGGCCTCTGCTCGAAGCAACAAAGTTTCAATTATAGAAGCTAAATAAACCCCAGAAACCTGCTTCCAGCCAGCCTCACTGTGACCTTGGGTCAATGGGAGCTGTGGCCAGCCTGCAAAGAGCCCTTAGCCCCTCACCCAGGCTGGCCAGGCACCCCAGTAGAGACCTGAACCCTGAAGAAGCTGTGGCCAGCCTGAAAACAGCCCTCATCCCCTCACTCAGGCTGGCCACACCCCCATGGGGTGAGGGTCCCCACTGTGGGGGGCTTGGCCAGCCTGCAAACAGCCCTCAGCTCCTCACCCAGGCTGGCCAGGCATGCCAGCAGGTGGACATCCCCTGAGAGGTCCCAGACTGCGAGAGAGGGCACAAAGCTGGGCTGAGGAACCACCCCTCCACCTGCAAGTGCACAAGTTTTTGTGCACCAGGCCCCTAGTCAGATAATAATCACAGATTCCAGGTATTAGGAGTTAGCTATATCTTGGGGCAGGGAGTAGGGAGAGCCATCATTCAGCCTCCTACAGTAAATGACAGAATTATTTCTGGTAAAACTGTATTAGGATTAGTTATATAAAATCATTAATCCTCTCCCACTTCTCAACTCTTCTCTGAAGAGAATTTAGCAATGGAATGTGTACTCTTTCAGTCATGAGCAATAACTTCATATCTGTGGTTAGGAGAGATAAGGACACATACATAGCTTTGGTTATATCCATTAGGCATGATCAGATCAAATTCTAAGTGGTCTAATAATAATAAAGCGCACTTTTCAACAGTAAACTCTCAACCATTGGAGGTCAAATGGAATATAGTAACTTCAGCTATGTCCCATTTCACCCCTTCATATGCACATAAACTAACCCCAATAACAATTAATGAAAGGAAACTATACTGTAAACCAATAAGCATCTACAAATAGGTTAAAATATATAAAATGTGTGCTCGTCTGAAAATAACCAAAATTTAAGACTAGTGAACAGCATAATATAACAAACTCAACTAACAAACCATCTCATATCCCAAAAACAAAGATTCAGTGGAGAAAACAAGAGGAAAAAGGATGTTGGAATAAACATTATCAGTGACCTCAGCAAAATGTAAAACTGAACCTCCACCACCAATATTTATAAAACCTGGGTTAAAAATTTAAAAACAGCTATTTGAAGCCCCAGAAATCAAGATGCTACGATCTCAGGAAGCAGATAAGGACACAGAGATAGCCCCAGATTCACAAATGCTATTACTCCTTGAAGAATTTGATCATTTGCTGACTCCTGGGAAACACTTAGAGTTTGAAGAAAAAAATAGTAACCTAGGGCCCTCCTGAGTTCTTGCTGGGCCAGGGAAAGAATAAATACATACAGTTTTAGCACGACCAAGCTGCCAGGACTTGAGACATTATGATCATGAAGGAAAAGAATGAACCAACTATAAAAACATGCATGAAACTATTATTTTATAAGCAATGTGCCCATAAAGCATTGGACAAGCCCCAAAAGGCTAGTGCAGAGTGCAAGAAGCAGACAAACAAAGCAGAAAGCAGCTGTTCCATGGCTAAAAACTTAATCAGAAAATTCTGCGATATTGAGGTACTGTGTACACACTCTACTGGTTCTGTTTCTCTGGAGAATCCTGACTAACACAGTATTCAACTCTTGTTAGCCTGGTGTTGAGGGGAGCGTGTGCTTTGTCTTTTGGATTTAACCTCAGTCTTAGACAAGCACCGCATCCCCGAGTCCAGTCTCAGCTATCATTCTTGTGGTGCCTCTGCCCCTCCCTAGCTGCATTTTCTAGTCCAGCTGGCATTTCTGTCCCTCCTCCAGGGGCAGTTTTTTATTATTATTTTCTGTTCCGTTCCTTCAGGTGGAATATATTTAGTACTTCAGCATCCAGTGGTGGCAGTGTCTGTTGCTCTTATCTCCACATATT
>PVJC01006573.1:44549-54562 GCA_004026665.1 Murina feae
CCCCCCCCCCCCCCCCGCCTAAAGGTTTCACCCACCTGCCCCAATGTACTCCTGATGCCCATCAATTCTAAGCCGTGCTGAATACTAACTAGTAAATTCTTCCTAGTCTCCAGTTGTCACATGGCCATCGCTCGTGTCCCGTCTCTCCTGCAGGCACCTTCTCAGTGTGCTGCCTTGCATTGCAGTCCTTAGATAGCCTCAAGGAAAGTTGCTAATTTGTAGTCTGCCTGGCCTTTTCCCTCTGTAAGCATGGAAGCAACACTTTCTGGGTGTCTCATCCCAGAGCAGATACCACAATTCAGTAGCAGATATTTTGTCTAATAGCTATTTTGCTTTTCCTTGGGGGAATGTGAAATTATTAAGTATCAAGTGCAATATAAAACTTCTAACTTATTTGGCACTTCAAATATACTAACTATTAATTAATTAGAAATTAAAACTTAAAAATAAGTATGCCGCTTTAGCTTGGAATTTAAAAGTATGGATTTATTTAGAGGCTTTTCATGTATTATAATAGAAGAATTATAATTAAGAAATAATAATTATATTTATAATATGTAATATGCAATACACACTGAGTGGCCAGATTATTATGACCACCCCATCAGTACTTCGTTGGGCCACCCTTTGCCTCCAATCTGAGGCCACTCAGGGGATATCCGACTGCCGGTTTAGGCCCGATCCCTGTGGGACACACCTCTCACAATTCAGAACTGCTGGATCCCAACCACTCGCCTGCCTAATCACCCCGTAACTACTCCCGCCTGCCAGCCTAATCACCGTGTAACCACTTCCCTGACAGCCCAATTGCCCACAACTGCCCTCCCTTGCCAGCCTGGTCACCTCCAACTGCCCTCCATATGCTAATTTACTGGCCCACCCTCAAAGATGGCGGCACCCACAGCCACAAGATGGCCAGCAAATTTTGGGTGCCTCCATCTTTGAGGGTGGGGCAATCAATTAGCATATTCACTCCTTATTGGCTGTGGGCACCCTCATCTTTGCAACAGTGTGAGGGTCAATTAGCATATTCCGTCTTTATTAGACAGGATGATGTTAGCTGTAGGTTTTTTTATAGATGTCATTTATTGGGTTGAGGATATCCCTTTCCACTCAGTTTGCTAAGAGTTTTTATCTTGAAAGAATATAAACATTTTTTTCATCAATTATCATGATAATGTGGCTTTTCTTTTATAAACAATATAATGGATTTAACTGAGTGCAATACAAACATTGAACAAGCCTTGCATTCCTGGAATAAACTCTTCTTGTTTGAGATATATATTTTTATATACATTGCTGGATGAAATTTGGTAACATTTTGTTGAAGATTTTTGTGTTTATCTTTATGAGAGTTATTTCTCTATAGTTTCATGCTTGCTTTTTTATTGTCTTTGCTTGGTTCTTGGTATTGCCTTGATGCTGGCCTCATAAAAGGAATTGGGAGCTATTTTCCCCTGTTCTATTTTTGGGGACAAGATTTGTAAAATTGATATTAGTTCTTTAACTAATATAGTAGTATTCACTACTAAAACCACCTAGGTCTGTGGTTTTCATTTTAGAAGGCATTTAACTATGAATTCATAGAAGTATTCAGATGATCTATTTGACTGTATATACGTAGTAATAATATTTTATATAGAGAGAATAGTAACTAATGAATCAAAACCTAACATAATCCCATTCGATATACAAATGGGCAAAAATTTATATGTAGACATTTTTCATATGTTCAAAACAAAAATAGTCTTGATTTGGTAAACGCTTTTGGTTGGGTGTAGCACATTAGTGAAGTTGTATTTTATTTTAAATATCTTTCTCTGATGGTCCAAATGACAAAAAAAAAAAAATTAAACAAGGGAATATTCTTTGTGAACAGCCTCAGGAGGATTCTATAATCAGATATCTGTTATGCAAACAAACAAATGCAGGGATATCTTTAGTTTATTTCCAAATAATTTCAGATTTATGGTAGGCTGGCAAAGATTTTACAGAGCAACAGAGCATAGCTGCCATTTGTGCCATTGCTCATTCTTTACATTTTTTAGAAGGTTCCCATATGCTTCCTTGGAACAGTCCTTTCAAGCAGATGGTGTTGCCATTTTACAGACTAAAGAAAAAAAAAGTGAGGCTCTCTGAAGTGTCAGGACTAGAATTACATTTTCATCCACCCAACTCCAAAGCTTTTAGTCTTTTACTGTATCAATAAATCATGATAATCCATTATTACTCTTTATATTGCTCCTTCTGAAGGAGTAGAATAGTATTTTCAAAGGAACTACTCCAGGATTTAGACACCAGAATTTTAATACAGTTTTGCAGCTAACAAGCTTCGTGACTTCAGACATGTAACTGAACTTCTCTGGGCCTTAAGTCCTTCATCTCAAGTAGAAAGGATTTGAAGTAGCTGAACCATAAAGCTCCACCGACCTCTAAAGTTTCATGGTTATCTGAATTCATTCCTTCTTCCTGTACTCATGAGCATGAGACTTTGCCAGAGGCATACAAATGTTTTGAGGGGCCTAATGCCTATTAAAGCTGAGACCAATTTGAATAATGAGAAAAGAAAAGTCTTACTATTGCAAATTGTCAAAAATATATGTCCATGTGAACACATTTGTAAAGCTTTTCTCCAGGCCTGAGAAGGGGGGGTAGCAGCAAATTTGCTGCTAGTGAAAGCACTTAAAAATGGGTTTTGTGGCTGTGTTTTGTTGGTGGGGTGCTAAAGAAGGAAGAGATGGCGTGGGATATTTAACGGTGTTACCCAGGAATTCTCCTGATCTTCTTTCCTGTCCAAAGTGCTGAGGGCTAGGGAGACAGTCCATTTTCAGTAGAGAGTGCAGATAAAAAAAGAAGTTTCTTGCTGTCTAGGATGGTTCAAAAAGCCGCTTCCATAACCATACTAGAAAAGTATGGCATAAAGACAAAGAAATGAAGCATCAAGCACCTATTTAATTTAATTTCAAAATTAGGCTGTCAACAATTGGAGGAAGGAAGGGCTCCCAGCAGCTATTGTAAAAAAACACACAATCTAAAGGCAAGTTGGCAATCAAAGATTAATGCACTTAGTGACATATAACAGAGTGGAAGTTGTGGAGAAATCAACATTAGGTTCAGGCCTTTACCTCATAGACCGCTATGCATTTGATCTCACAAAAATTCTGTCTCACAAAATCCCATTCAACTGAAACAAAAAGTAGCCTATCTTGCTGCAATCCAAAATACTCTAGACTAAAATAACGCATGGTTTTGCTTGGTTCACATCTGCTTAATGTAACATTATTTCTTAAGAAAGAAAGTGCTTTCAAGTAACAGTGGGGACATTTATTCACTGACATCTCTCCAAGACAAATTACCCAACCAGTCAAGATACAGGAAAATGGAGCTCATTATTTCCCACATACTGGTCAAGTTCATTGGAGAAAAAAAAGTATGAAAAGTTAATGTTGCAAGAAACACTTAGCATCGAACATGAAATAATATTTGAGATTGGAGAGATATATTATCCCCATTGCTCCACCAAACTCGGTGTCTACACAAATTATTATCTCTCTTTTAAGTGCCGGTAAGTTACAGTTCTCTAAGGACAGCTTTAACT
This sequence comes from Murina feae, assembly GCA_004026665.1. Lineage (NCBI taxonomy): Eukaryota > Metazoa > Chordata > Mammalia > Chiroptera > Vespertilionidae > Murina > Murina feae. The sequence continues at coordinate 48,148 of PVJC01006573.1, forward strand.
GTTTTCTGCTACTTAGAAATTTCCTCGGTTTCACCTCTCTCAGTCAAAATGACTTCAGTTCTTAGAAGTGGTCACTTCCTTTTATTTCAGAATTGTGTGTCATGATGTAGAGTTTCCACCTGAATATATTATAACCCCTCTCCCTCCACAGTTTTTCTTTCTCTGGTTTCAGTTATCCGCAGTCAATCACAGTCTGACTATTTTAAGTGGACAGTTCCACAAATAAACAGTTCATAAATTTTACACGGCTTGGCATCCTGAGTAGTGTGATGAAAACGCCCCACTGCCCTGCTCCACTAACTCCCTGCCCCCCACCCTGGGCATGAACAATGCTTTTTGTTCAGCATACCCACACTGCACATGCTCTACCTCTGCAGTCACCCTCAGCAGCCATCTAGTTTATGGACTGTTCTAGTATCACAGCCCTTGTGCTCAAGTAGCCCTTTCTTTACTTAATAATGACCCGAAAGTGGAAGAATAGTAATTCTGGCAATTCGGATATGCCAGAGAGAAGCTGCGAAGTGCTTCCTGTAAGTAAAAAGGTGGAAGTTTCCAATAAGAAAAGAAAAATAATCATATGCTGAGTTGCTAAGGTCTATGGTAAGAATGAATCTGTTATTTGTGAAACTTCCTAATATGTAAACTTTATCATATGTGTATATGTATAGGAAAAAAAGGTATAAAAAAGTATATATAGAGTTCCATGTTATCTGCAATATTAGGCATGCCCTGGATGTCTTGAAACATATCCCTGCAGATGAGGGGGAAACTACTCTTCCTATTCTCCTTTTATCCTACAAAATATACATAACAAATGAATAGCTTTTGTATAATTTGCTAAAATACAGGAAGTTACATTTCTTATGGATAATATATCCTTTGTACAGATGGTCATCCCAACTTACCCCTTTTTAACTTTAGGGTCATGTGAAAGTGATGCACATTTGCTCAAAACCATACATTGAATTTCCTTCTTTTTTTTACAGCTGAGGAGTATTCCGTTGTATAAATGTAAATTCACTTTCAGAGTTATCAAAATTTGCTTAATGCAAGAAAAGTTCACTATGCAGTTGCAATTGATAATGTTAAGCTAATAACTCATAGATTAACTCTATATAGAGAGCTCTTTATTTCTAAAATAAAATATATATTATGACTTCCTTACTCTTTTTGTTTTTGATTTTTTTGCTTATCCTCACCCAAGGATATTTTTTCCATCGATTTTTATATTTTATTGAATTTTTACAGAAAGGAAGGAAAAGGATAGAGAGTTAGAAATATCGATGAGAGAGAAACATTGATCAGCTGCCTCCTGCACACTTCCTACTGGGGATGTGCCTGCAACCAAGGTACATGCCTTTGACTGGAATCGAACCTGGAACCCTTCAGTCCATAGACCAATGCTCTATCCACTGAGCCAAACCAGTTAGGGTTCCATCGATTTTAGACTGAATGAAATGAGGGGGTGAGACACACAGAGAGAGAGAGAAACATCAATGTGAATATAAGGTTGGGTTCAGGGGAAACATGGTGTTATTTCTGGTTTATGTATTTCCAATTGTTTTGTAACATATACTGTGGTCCCATTTTAAGTGGAAGAGCTTTTAGAAGTGCTTAAGTTCCCAAAAATAAGAAGACTAGTGGCCCAGTGCACGAAATTCATGCACATTAAAAGGGGATTAATTAGAGGAAATATTTAATATTGCTATTTGCCCTTTCTCTATAATAGAAGTGTAAGAGATTAAAGAAAATTAGTAAAACGTATGTGAAAATCTTCCTCCTGTCAGAGTCTGGGGTGCACCATGGATCCCATAGTCAAATCTTCAACCACCCACGTGCACCTCAAAATTGCTCAAGACCCAAACCTGGATGGCCCCCCTTCATTGGGCTAGATCCAGACCCGGCCGGTCTCACCCTGTCAAGCCCTGTCAGGTTGGGGGGGGTGCAGCTTCAGGTCTCCTGGGTGCCAGGGCAGGAGGAGGTCACAGCCTGAGGTCCCCTATCAAGCTCTGCTGGGTGGAGGGAGTGGCCTGTGATCCCCAGCCTGGCACCAGGGCAGGGGGCACAGCCTGAGGTCCCCTGGCCTGGTGCTGGGGTGGGGGCCATGGCCTGAGGTCCCCTGGCCCAACACCAGGGTGGAGGGCACACCTTGATGGCCCCCGTCAAGTCCTGCTGGGTGGGGGGCACAGCCTCAGGTCCCGTGGCCTGGGGCCAGGGCAGGGGGCATGGCCTGAGGCCCCCTGGCCTGGCACCAGGGAAGAGGGTGCAGCCTGAGTTCCTCTGGCCTGGTGCCAGGGCGGGGGGAGCAGCCTGAGGTCTCCTGTCAAGCCCTGCGGGTGGAAGGCACGACCTGAGGTCCCCTGTCAAGCCCCATACTATGTTAACAGCCAGCTTTCCCAACAGTCGGTCCATAAACTGGTACAAGAGTGAGCACACACACTCTCAGAGCGAGATCCGCCTCCCTACAAGGGGTGCAACAGAAACTCTCCCACTAACACCACTGGGATGGAGGCCATATCTCCCCCAAACTTCCAGCTGTCATCTAGGAGAGGCCTGAGCACGGTGGCTAAGTCCTTCCTTTCCCTGAGGTTTGCACCTATGCAGAGAAATAGAGGAAACTCCAGACACTGAGCTCACTGTGCACACTACACTCAAAGCCTCGCTTCTGTTATCTGCGATGAATCCATTCGTAGTTTGTCAGTCAGCAAAGACTCCTGGGACTTCCAGGTTCCATCTCCACACTTCAATACACTTAAGTTCTGTATACCCTGTTTATTTTTCCTGTTTCATTCTTTTCTCAACTCCTTACATTCTTTTACCCTTTCTGCTGAAATTCACTGTTATGCATAGGAGTGAAACATGAAATTTCTTATGCATAAAATCCTCTTTGCTGTCGGCATTTCATCCGAATCGTCCCTTCATTGATTTTGCTCAACTTGTAACTCAGCTATCACCTGAATACACTAATTAGTGCACGAATTCTCTTGCAGTGCCTCTCAATGGTGACTTTATGTTTCTCAGTGGTGGCCTTGTTTTTACTTTCCTCGGAGTTCTTCATATCACTATTAAATTTCATGTATCCTACTTTATGACCACCAGCTCCTCTCTGCTAGCTCACTTACTCAAGGGCTCCAAGGCACACAGTCCTTTAACTTTTGTACATCTCTAACCTCTGATTTCCCCCAGTGTTCCCCTGTCTTTTACACCTTTGATGACACTCATCTCTTGCTTGTACGAGGGTGCTACTCCAAAAATATCCCTGTGGAGGCTGATAGAGATCTCTCATTGCTAATCCAGTGGTCAATTTTCCCATGACGTTTGATGTCATCGACCACTCCTTCTTTGATGTACTTTTTAAATTTTATTCCCAGCACACCAGACTCTCTTGGTGTTTCCCTCCTATCTCACTAGTTGTTCTTTTAACTCTTTTTTTGTGTGTGTGTGTGTGGAGTGTGTGTGGTTTCTTCCCTTTAAACTTCTATTGTTGACATTTTTTTTTTAGGGCTCCGTCATTGGTACTCTTTTTCTCTATGCTGCATTCTCTAGTGATCCATCCAATCTAACTATTATAATACCATCCCTGTGTGGACAAATTCCAAATTTATGTTTTTTGAGCCCCGACCTCTCCGAAAGTCTAAACGAATACCCATATTCCCAGTCCACATTTCAAGTTAGCTGTGTAAATCTTTTCTCATACTCGACATGTGAAAAATTGAACTCAAAATATTATCTTTCTCTGCTTTGAGCTCACTGCTTCTCCATCAATGGCTAATCAATTTTTCTGGTCAAATATTTTGGAGTCATAATTGTGCACTCTTTTTTTTTTTTCTATGTCAGAGATCTCATCCAATACATCAGCAAATCCTATATTTCTACTTTAAAAATAAATACAAGGTATGTCCAGTCTCATTATTTCTACCACCTGCTCAAAGGCAGCATCGTCTCTCAGAGAATCTATGATTCTTCCCTATTCCTTCAATCTGTCATCCAGCCAGAGTTATCACCTGCCATCTATACATGAAATTTACATATCCCCTTGCTAATTATTTTGCATACATAACTCTTCTTAGATTACACATACACACACAACATATCTATTCCTATTACATACACAAACATCTTAAGATCCCACGGATTTAAATTTCAGAGCATCCTCCCCAGCATTCCCTCTCTGCTTCCCCTGCTTCATGTTTCTCCACAGCACTAACAATCACTTAATAAACAGTTTAGTTACTAATTTAGTTCAGTATCTGTCTCTCTCCAGCTAATGCTAACCTCAGGAGGACAGAAACCTTTGCCTGTCTTGTCCCTGCTGCATCACCAGCTCCAAGAACAGTGTCAGAGCACAGGCAGACAATAAAAATATGTCAGAATGAACAAAGGCAGGCATGAAGGAGTAAAGTGGACTCGGGTGAGGTTTTAAGAAAGAAGATCTGTTGGAGGTAGGAGGAGTAGTTTGGGGCCCATTTTATAGATGGGAAAACTGAGTCTCAGAGATGTAGAGGAGCTAGACCAGAACTATCAGATACTCCCCCAGACACACCCTTTTTTTTTTTTTTTTTTTTTTTTTGTGAGAGAAGCCAGAAACTTGGATATTTTTAGGACAAGTTAAGAAATCAATCCCATTTTCAAATGTATAAAAACAATAAATTGGCTGGAAAAAATGGCGGCGGTATAAGGAGAAGAGTCCGGTGCCTGCCCAGGAGCGGAGGGAGTGAGCAGCTAAGGCGAGTGCTTTCCAGCCCAAGCCGCAGAGGAGGTGGACCTGGGAAACACCTGCAACCGGGTGAGCCAGAATCCGGCTGGGAGAAGGTGAACTCGGGGCTTAGGGAGGGTCAGTGAACCAGACCCCAGCCCCTGAGGCCCCAGAAAGCCCAGGCGCAGGCGCTCGACCGCGTCCCTGGGGACGGGCGCAGTGGAGGAAGCGTCCAGGGAACTGCGTCGCTGGGGGACTCTGGATACGGGTACACAACCAGGATAGGGTGGGGGAGTGTGGGCAGAGGAAAGGCTGTCCCCTTCGGACTGGATTCCATGGCGGGGCTAGCAGTCAGAGAGGAATTGAGTGTTCCAACGGAGAGGCATGCACCCGCACCATCCCGCCTGCCTCCATAGCCGGCGACTCAGCACTCACACGGGCACGTGCCCGCCGCGGCTGGCGCCTCACGGCCCTGAGCCCCGGAGAAGAGACAGGGTGCGCATACGAGTGGCGCCTCACGGTCCTGAGCCCCGGAGAAGGGACAGGGCGCGCGCGTGTGACACGGCACCTCCATCGGTGCCGTACATGACTGGCGCCTCTCGGCCCTAAGCCCCCAAGAAGGGACGGGGTGCGCGCGCGCAAGCACTGCCGGAGCCCCTCCCGTCCGGGGCTCACTGAAGAAAGACTTTTGCCAGTGGCAGAAGTGGGGGGAGAAGCGCAGAGCCGCGGAATCTGGAGAAAGAGGGAGAACCCAGGGAAGTGGCAGCGAGTTGGAGGCCGGATCGCGCTGGAGCCTGGGACCTGAGTAGCCATTGTCCCCTGGAGAGATAACCCCTCCCTCCAGTATCCAAGCAACCAACACAGCCACACCAAGCTCCACCCTGAACTGTAAAAAAAAAAAAAAAAAAAAAAAAAAACAGTCCCGGAGATTACTAAGAGACAGACCTAAAGAGAGACTCTTGGACCCAGCAGTTGGATCCTGAGAATCACAACAATACAGAAGACTGGGATCTTAAGCCAGCCAGAGGAACATTTTACTTCTTCATATATATATTTTATATTTTGTATTTTACACTCTTTTTTTAATTTATTTTTTATTATTTTTTTAATTGGTATCTTCTTATTACTGTATTACCTCTCCTTTTCTTTTCCTTTTTTTCTCTTTGTTTCCCCTGTTGGTGTCTGTTGCTTTATTCTCTAGCTCTCTTCACTTTACTTTTCAATCACTTTATTTTATTCTGTTATTATATTGTTTTTTGGCTATTTTATACCATTTTTGAAATCCAATTTTTTTTGCAAAGTCATTATATCTTATTTTATATATATATATATATATATATATATATATATATATATATATATATATTTTCTCCTCTTTCATTCTCTTTCCTTTTATCACCCATCCCTATTCAACTTCCTCTATACTGAACTGAGATCCTCCCTGTGTACCCCCAATTCTTAACCGTATCTTCTGTATACAAGCTCAGCATCTAGAGATTCTGCTCCCATCCTCTTATTGTGGGGTTACTATTGTCGTTAGTACATTCATGCTTGGGTCCCTTTGTGGGGTGTCCTATCAAGGTGAACTTTATCCTGTCTAGCCAGGTGCTAGAGAGTGAACCCCACAAGCAGACACCGGTAGAGGAAACCCCATCCAAGAAAGGGTCAATAATACCCCAGACCCAACTACAGAGGCAGAAAGAAGGGGGCAGTGAAGGA
>PVJC01006574.1:0-54429 GCA_004026665.1 Murina feae
TGGGGAGCGATCAGAGGGGTGACGGGTGGTGTGGGGGTGAGGAGCGATCAGCGGGGTGTCGGGTGATGTGTGTGGAGTGGGTGGGGCGAGATATGCAAGTGGCAGGTGGCAGGTTGTGCGGGTACAGGCTGGGCTGAAGGACCCCCGAGTGCACAAATTTTTGTGCACCAGGCCCCTAGTTATATGATAAAGATGCATTTCAAATTATTGAAGAAGTAGATAAAATAATAAGTGGACTTGGGAAAATCAGTTAATTATGTGGAAAAATAAATAAAATTAGATTGTTTTCTCATGTCATACACAAAATTAGAATGGATTAGTGCCAAAGAATTAGAAGAAATATGCATCAATAATCAATAATTTGTAATATTGGGTGTTGAAGACTTCTTGATGTATAAAACCAAAAGTGGAAACTTCAAAGTCTGAGACCACTAGAGTAGACTGAGTATATGAAAAGAAAATCCTCCAGTAAGTAAAAACAATCAGAAATAGAACTACCAGTTACAACAAACAGGGTAAAAGTATTTGCGATTTAAATAACAAAGAGTCAATATTACCACTGATAGAAGAGCTTTCTTTTTTCAGAATGACAAGAGCTGTGCTCCAGTGGGCTGTTCTAGGTGGCGTTTCTTATGAGGGGGTACACTACCCAGAACTGCCCTCCCTTTCCCATCATTCCAGTCTCATGGGTCTTTCCCAAGTGTCAAAGAACTAGTAATCCAAGCCACCGAGATGAAGAAAGGGACTCCTGAGGCCTCCAATTCTCTTTTCCACAAAATATTTCAATGCAGCCCCCTGGAGACATTGTCTCCACCTCTGACCCAGATGAGGAAGTCTAAGTCAGAAGAAAGGGCAGGGCCTTTACCAGAACCTTCCTTGTTTTCCTCTCCTCCTTGTCCAACTGACTCTCCCCATAGAAGAGCCACAGATCTTCTCTATGTCTGGGAGAGTGGGGTGGATGAGAGAGGAGGGTAATTAAAGCTCCGGAGTGTTCACATTCCCAACTCTCCTCCTACCAAAAGAGACTTGCCTTTCTCCCAATACATAAGTTATGCATAAATGATTTCTGAGCAACTCTTGTCCACTAGCTCATGAAGAGTTGTTAAGAGCAGTCATATTCCAGACTGGGATCTTCCCAAGGATATAATTTCTTCCGTTCATATGTTAGTAGATTTGCTATCCATCTCTCCTGGGCAGAAGAGAAGTCATAAGCAAAATGGTGCCCTGGATATTAGCATCATCCAGCAGATTGCAAATGCTTTTCAGCCTCAAAGGAGGACAATGGCCTCAGCCAGAAATAACAGCCAGATGCTACCCTTCCGGTGAAATGCCTGGATTCCTTAGCAGTACTCTAAATTTCTCCACAGTGGCCTCAATAATTTCCCCCTTTCTTCTCCTAAATCCTTGAGTACTTGAAACACGAGTTTATTCGTGTGTTGTTATTTTGTAATTATTGTATTATTTTCCACAAACAGCCAGAAGCCTACTTGCCCCACCCTGTATTCATCCTTCCTTAGCAGTACTAAATGACCACACAACCAACATGAATTCTGTATTTTAATTTCCATTTAGCTAACACACCTTCTTCCACATTCTGCAATTTTCTGGTTATTTATATACCTATTTAGTGTTGTTAATTCTCGTGTGTTATGAACTTTAGCTGGTCTGCCTGTTGGTATCTTGGCTAACCTATACAAATCTTGAAGACAGGAAGGAGCTTTGTTCCCTATCACCTTCATTGTCTAGTACAGTGTCTAGCATGTAGTAGGTCAATAAATAATTGCTACATGAGTTTGTCGCTAAGTGTTTCCACGCCATGAAGGTAAGCAGTGCCTTGTTGAGCTGGGCTGTGACAACCCAGGATCAGCAATTTCTGATTGTTGCCTGGGCACCCTCTTCTAAGATTTCTACTTGGCCTTTCTGCCAGCCTGGATATATCTGAAATGGCCATAGTGGAAAAGTTCATTTCCCTTTCAGTGACTACACCAGCACTGTGGCTGGTATAGAAGAACCCACTTGAAATGGCCCACATGTTCTTAAATGCAGGGCAGCCATGGGTTTCTGTGTGAGAGTTCAATGTCCTTATAGTCATTGGAGCCCCACTTATATTTAGCAGAAGAGAGCCTTCAAAGCGAGAGTAATCAGGTTTAGTAATTTAGCCTCTCTGTGCCTCAGTTTCCTCATCTATAAAGCAGGGATACTAATCTTACATCTAGAGTAGTTATGAGAATTAAATGAGATAATAGAGGCAAAGCACTTAGTATCTGCTACATAGAAAGCCCTGTGTAATTGTTAGCCATTATTGGTATTTTGTAACTCACTAGCAGGTCCTATAGCATCTCCAGGGCTGTGCTGTCACAGTCCATTACCAGAAAACACATCATCTTACCCATGATGAATCCTGAACACACCCAAAACCCAAAAAATAGAGTAGGTTTTGCTTTTTGAATCAGATCTCCCTTCAACCATGCACAATCAAGGTGGGGACATCATTTTGGCTTCCTTCTTTCTTTTTGGTTAAAGTCCTATGCCCCCTCCCAAGGTCCAGGTTGCAGCTTGCTGCCCTCCTAAGTAACATCATGTGGTCAGGGCCAAGAGATCACTGCTCCAGGCTCCATCCTGCATAGATGAGATTGGCTTCTGTAGGAGCAGGTCAAAGAAATTTTAGAATCTAATCCCATCTCACCTCCTTCTCCATTGCCACCATCATCTTTCCTCTGGACCTTATCGCTGCCAAGCAGCCCCTCTACCTCTATTCTTGACTCCCATAATGCTTTCTCCTCCCAGCACTAAGTCAACGCCCAGGACTACTCTGCTGAAAAGTCCAGAGTCTCCAAGTTGCATCTAGAATTAAATCCAGTCTTTGCCTTGGTTTACAAAGTCTTGTGTGAGCTGACCCCTATCTAATTCTCTGTCTGACCCATGACATCCTCTGTGTACTCTCTGGGCTTCAGCCACCAAGCCCTTCATTCTATTGCTTCAAATGCAAGACACACGTTCCTGCCCCCAGGAGCTGTCTTTCCTCTCTGAAGTTCCCTCTGCCTGGGATGCTCCCCTCCTGCATCCTCATGTATCTGGCTCCATTCTTACATTCCATGCTCAGAAGCCTTCTCTGACCATGCTGTTTAGCCATCACTGCCTTTCCCCATCCCTCTTGAGCCCTTGTGATGTTTTATGTTTTTCACAGCAGTTACTACTATTCAATATTGTTTTTTGTAGTTTATTGTCTTTCTCTTCCCACTGGAGGGAAAATTCCATAATGGGGACTTGTCTTTCCCCATGTTCAACACTGCATTTCCAGGTCCTAGGACACGGTAGGTACTCAATAAATACTTAGAGAATAGATGAATTCCTTAGAGGATGGTATCTATTTATCAAACCTCTCTTTTGCTATCCACAATTTTGATAGTTTATTGGGCTACAAGACTTCCTCCTTGGCAGGGAAGAAAGGGCAGGGAAGGTGGCAGAAAATATATCTTTTCTGCAGCTAGAAGCTGGTGTTTCTGTTTATTGTCTTACTGCATCTGCCTCTAGAAAGATGTTTTATAGGGCAGGATGCTGTGTCTTCAAGAATGCAAGTTCTATTCAGAGATGCCTGAGGTACAAAGATGCCTGGTTGCTTGTCAAGGGTGTCATGTTTTCTTCTGGCTCAAGCTCATACCCAGAAACCTGGAAAAAATTCTACACTGGACAACTGGGTAGTTGGCAAAACTTCCCAAGTTGTAAGTGAGATGACTGCAACACATTAAAAGAAAACTGTTGTGTTGTGTGTTTTTTTTAATCAAAACTTTAAGTGATAAATTTAAATAGCCTAACATTCCACAATCTACATCAGCCCCTAAATATGCTTGGTACAAGGAGAAAAATATAGAATTTCGATTCAAAAAGCCTGGATTTGAGTTACAGGTTCAGCACCAAACAAACTGGGTGAATAGGGAAATTCATTTTAATTCTCTAGTGTCTTGGTGTGGCAGCCATGGAAACCTGCTCAGATCTGTGCCAGCTGCAGGGGCATAACTGACAGACGCCAGTGCTCTCCTCCATCCCCGAAGGAGCTGCGCTCTGGATCCGTCTAGCCAAATTCCCAGGGGTTCTTCCAACCCAGTGGCCTGGCACAGTAGGAGAACATGCTGGATGCATTTGAGATTTCTTCAGTAGGCAGCTTTGGCTTGAGAACACCCTCTCCCCAAGCCTGGCTGTGTCTTTCTTGGAACTGCATGATAGCCCTAGACTTTTCTGACTTGATTCCCCATTTTTCCCTCCTTATCCTCACAGGGCTCAGACTTGCTTTGGGTCTGATGGTTCTCCGTCAACTCCTCTTCTTTCCCTGAATACATCACTAGCATATCTAACCTGTCTTGTAATCTGCTGATTAGTGGACTCAAACAACACACTTGTTTTACTCATTTGTGAAACATGGTCCACCGTCTAGGAGTGGGTTGTTAAACTCTTTGATTTACTCTCCTTTGGAGGGAATGGGTAAAATTTATCCCCAAATCACTGTATTGTTGTTAGGATTAGAAAATGAGATATGCAAAATTGCTGAGTGTGACATATGGCATACAGCTGGCACTCAATAAGGGAGAATGAATCTGAATAACTGTCTTCTACTTTCAGGCAAGTTCCTTCTCTGCCTTGAACTTCTGTGTTACTCCCAAGACAGACCAAACAGGTGTGTTTAGGGTGCCAATGAGTCAGAGGCACTCTATTTTTTTCTTTTCAAATTATTTGATGTCCTAGAGAAAAATGTCAGAACTTCGTGGCCCTTATACTTACTTTATGGCTTGGCCATAGCACATGCTATGTAACTCACTAGCAGGTTATATATATATTTTTTAATAATTAACTTTATGTGGAGGACAGCACTGTATCCTTCTCAATGCTTTGGGCCTTTACAGGTCTTAACTGGTCCCTATATCTCCTCCTGCCATGGTGGGCCCCTTGGCTACTATGGTCAGCTGCACCAGATCTTCTGCTGGGGCAGCCATCTGTTCCCTGGTGCCTTCTTCCTGTGGGTTTGACCACATTTGGGCTCAAGAGGTTCCCTCTAGCTGCAATATGAAGAATAAGCTACAGAGGGCGGGTGTAGAAGTAGGGATTTGCTTAGGAGGCTACTGGAGTGTTCAGGTGATAACTTGACTAAGAGTGAGCAGTGGAGATGGAGACAAGTGGGGAGAGTTGACGTATTTAGGAGGCGCCAGCCACAGAGGAGGTGAGGATGAGGGACAAGGAAGTGTCAAGGGTAACTCCTGGGTGTCTGAGCTGGATGACTGAAGAGATAGTGGCTACATGGCTCTCTTTACTTTTAATCTCTCTTTTTAGGCATGTTTTGTCCCATTATGTTATAAAGTTCGAAGACTTGTACTTCACTGTCCCAAGAGATTCTATACCTGTCATTCAGTGGTATGGCTGCCCTGAACACCATGCCCAGTGCCATGCTTCAGCTGTGGTAATAAGGAGGAGGGGACAATAGTCAGTCAGATTCTGATCAACTCCCCTCAGATTTTAAAAAAACAGCTTTATTAAGATATAATTCACATGCTACATAGTTCACCTGTTTTAACTATGCAGTCCATGGTTTTTAGTGTGTTCACAGATATGCAGAACCATCAACATGGCCAATTTTAGAGCATTCCTGTCACCTCCAAAAGAAACCCAGTATCCTGTAGCAATCATCCTCCCTTGCCCTCTTCCCTTGCCCTCAGCCCTGGGCAACCATTCATCTAATTTCTGTCTTATGGGTTTCCCTGTTCTGAGCATTTCATATGAACGGAATCATATGTGGTCCTGTATAGTCTTTTATGAGTGACTTTTTCACTTAGTATAATGTCGACAAGATTCATCCATATTGTAGCATATATCAGTGCTGTTTCTTTTTATAGTTGAATCACATTCCATTGTTGGGATGTACCACATTTTGTTATCCATTCTTTGGCTAATGGGTATTTGGCTTGTTTCCACCTTCTGGTTATTGTAAGTAATGCTACTGTAAACATCCGTGTACAAGTCTTCATGTGGACTCATCCCTCAATATTTTTATAATCTGTCTCAATGCTCTGATCACATCCAGGCCAAATAAGCAGCAGGATGTTGGATGGGGTGACCAGCCCCACACATGCTGGTCAAGGGAAGAGACTCAGTCTTATGCACAAGAACCACAGTGCCTTGTTTGTTTGATTATAAAGAGTTCATTTTGCTCCCACTACCTCTGTGCCCACTCACCATTTTCTCCCAGCTGGTAATAGAAAGAAGGAAGACAGGGCAAAATGAAAGAACCTGTATAAATAACCATTCCTAGTAATAAGCCTAAACTGTTCTCTGTCCACTGACCCTTCGCTCATTCCTACTGAGGCCTCCAGGCCATATAAATATCCCCATTGCTCCTGGATGCTTATGAGGATTTCAGATAACAGTGTCTGCGATCTCTGCTTCTCGTCCCCTGGTGGGGACTTGGCCATCTGCCAATCACAGCAAAGTGCCTTAATTCCTTCAGCACATGTTCGGCGGGGCGGGGGGGGGGGGGGGTGCCCTGTATGCGCAGCTGCAGGCACAACTCTGCTGCCAGAGCAACAGGAGCACAGCTGCTTCCCAGCTTCCAGGCCGTTGGGAGGGGTGGAGGCTCTGGACTTTACATCCCACCCAGCGTGTAGCTGAGCCTCATTGGATACCTGCATTTTGTCAGGTCTTCACTGTAGCGTCTGTCTAAGCTGGCTCCCACAGGCTGGGGCCACAAACCATTTGATGCCTCAGGGTGCTGGAAGAGGTGGCCAGCCTCCTGCAAAGAGCTGGCCGAATTCTCCAGAAGCTAGCTCTGATGACCTGGTGTTCACAGTGCTCTAGCTACCGGTTCTTGTCTCTGTGTCTCCTACTTTTTGAAACGCCCACACAAGCAGTGGAGAGCTGAGATCCGTTTGTACCATCTCCCGAGAGCTGACTGCAGCGTCTCTTCCCAGCTCTGCATTTAGTCATATTATGGTGGTAGCTTGAAATCAGCTAGGTGGGTATTTACACTACAGAATTGGCACGTGCTATGAAGCAGGGATTTTATTTTCCTCTCAGAGAGCAGATTGTTCAACATTTACGAGCATATAACTGTGCACAGGTCCCTGCCACTCTAGTGTGGGAAAAGGGCTGTCTCCCTGGTTTTGATGAGCATATTGGAACCTTTGGCTATTATAAAATGAGAGTTGGATCGAGAGTATGAGGCAAGAATGACCACATACAAATGTTACAAATTATCTCCAAAGAGTTCCGTCCACCTTTTCTTCCTTCTTTCCTTCCTCCTGCCTTCTATCCCTCCTCTCTCTCTCCTTAGATGCTTTATTACTAAGCAACAGTCTCTGTTTGCCCATAAACCAACTGAGCAGACAAATGCAGGACAGACTTCTTTCCTTTATCCCACTCTCGTCCCCTCCTCTGTTCCACCTTCCTGCCCTCCCTTTCCCCCTTCCTCTCTCCCTCTCTCTTTTCTTCCTTTCTTTCTTCTTCCTTTCCTTCCTTCCCTCCATGTGCCAGGAGCTGTGCTGAGTTCTGGGATACAAAGATGCATATATTTCACCTCTGACCACATCACTTCTTCCAGTTCTCTTCTCGTGCCTCTATGTCTTTGCTTACAGACATCTTCCCACCTACCTGGCTGATGACAACTGCACCTTTGACATGCTCTTCAGATGTTCACTGTTGGCACCCTTTCCTGAGCCACATGAGCAATTCAACTCAGGCCATCCCATGCATCCCTGTAACGCTGCCTAAGGAAAGGAGGTCTTCTTTGATCCTGTCTCACTATGTTGTCCTCCTGCAGGCAGGGCCTGGATCTGATTTATCCTTGTGGCCTCAAAATTGCAGCTGGGATACTGTAGACAATGCATTTTGCTAAATTGAATGGAACACTCAAGATCCTTAAGAGAGAAGAGAAATTACACTTACAGAGCACCTACTGTGTGCCAGTCATCATAGTAGGCACTTTGTTTTATTAAACTGGACCTTAGCAAACACTAATCACTGCCCTCTTGTTGGCTGTTGTTTAGCACAAGGTGTTGGGAAGTTCAGAGAGGGGGTATATAAACCAGACTTGGTTTGAGAGCATCCCCAAGGAGGCAATAACTCACCTGAGTTTGGAAAGTACGAGTTGGCCCACAAAAAACAGGACAGACAGTGGAGCAGACAGAATGACACGTGTTAAAGCTCAGAAATGTGGGATGGCTTGGTGAGTCCTGAGAATGAGAGTAGCTGAAAGAAGTTGGAACATGGAGAGTGAAGAGTGTGACGGCTGAGCCAGTAGGTCTGGAGACTCAGACGGTGCCAGGTCACAGAGTCTGTAAGCAGAGGTGTTGAACTGTCTGGCTCTGTGTCTCAAATCCGAAGGAGCTTCTTCTCAGTGGGAAACTCATGGCTCACAGCTCGTAGGCTGTCACTGGCCCATGTATGTCGGTATACTCACTGGACTGAAGGCAAGGTCTTCCAGGGAGGCTTGCCTTTGCCTGGGACAGTCATGAGGGCACCATCAACCCCAAACCACTAAGTTCTCTGCCTGAGGATTTGGGGGCTACAGTGAAAGTGTAAATACAGACCTCAGAGCTGTAGGAGCAGCGGGTAGTTCAAATTCTCCAGGGAGCCCCCTTTCCCCCATTGGCAGTGTGCAGGTACGCACGTTTTCTTGCTGTCCTTTTCTGTGTCCTTATCATCTACGCTTGCACTGGAGATATACTAGTAACTGGTTGGTGTTTTAACTTTGTGAAGAGACTTCCTGTTAAGCTACATTATTTGGGGTATTTTCTTAATGGTACCTATATTTTGTTGTGTATGATTGTGTCGTTACTGTTTTTGTTTTGTTTTAATTTTCACCCAAGGACATGCTTAGAGAGTGAAAGGGAGCGAGAGAAAACCATCAATTGGTCACCTTCCATGCTCTCCCCGACGGGGGATCTAATTCACAACCCAGGCATGTGCCCTGACCAGGAATCCAATGGGCTACGTTTTGTTTCACAGGACGACGCTCAGCCCTCTGAGCCACTCAGGCCAGGCTGTATATTTTATATTTAATAGGATCTTAGATTCATTTGAATACAGCACTCAGCTCATCAGGGAATGCTCTCCTTAATGCTACCATGATATTGAGTGTGTAATAACCTATCCTTCCTTACCTGTGGTGATTTCTACAGGGTTCAGTCCATAAAACAGAGGCCTCTCTAGGTATTCCATGCATAAAGGGTGGTTCTCAAAAGTTTTCCATAAGCAGCAGCACTTCTGAAGAATCTTACAGAAGCTTCTTCACCACCTCAATCTGCTGCAGCCAAGCGGGTGGTTCTCCAGAGGTCCTGGAAGCTCCCAGGGGTGACCCTCTGCCCCCACATCTGCCTGCAACCTCTGGAGAATAGCATGGCTTCTGTTTCACTTCTGCATTCCAGGCATCCAGGGGTACCTCTCACTGGCAAAGGCTAGCCTGGCTGTCTGTGCCCATCATAGAACTGTGGAATGTGCTGCAGGTGCTGTGTGGAGAGGTCCTGGGATACCCGGGGGAGGCGGGCATGTCAAGGCTGGGAGGTGGTGGACAGGGGCTCAGCAGCCAGAGCCCAGCGAGAGTAGCAAGTTTCTTCTGCCCCAAATAGAAAAGTCTGTGATCATTAGAAGGTTGATGCAAGTGTCACAACAATATCCAGCAAAATTCACAAATGTGAACAATGTAGGAGGGAAGGAGAGTGTGAGTGACCAGAAACCCCTCTTACTAAGAGTGGCTGTGGCCCGAGCATGGTGGAGGGCATTACCTTGCATTGTCCCAAGACTGCAGTTGTAATCTGTACCCTGGGCTCCATTTATGATTCCTATTTGGTATTTCTTTTAGTTGGAGTGATTTTTTATTATTATACTCATCCTGGATATTCATGAACAAGGGGATCAAAGAAAAAAAAAAAGCGTTTCTTTTCTACCTGTTTTCCTAAGTACTTGCAGAAATAAACAACCAGCGATGATAAAGCAGGGGTCTGCAAGCTGTCTCCTGCGAGCTGAATCTCACCTGCCACCTGCCTTTTCAAATAAAGTTTTATTGGACTAAACCATGCTTATTTGTTTACATACTCCTTTCACACTGGGTTGCATAGTCATAAAAGTCTGGCATGGCCCACAAAGCCTAGAACATTTACTATCTGGCCTTTTATTTAAAAAAAAAAAATTTTGCCCAGCTCTGCTCTTTAGGAATATAATTTATTAGTACTGTAACTCAAGTCCAGTTAAAAATGCATCTTCCCCTTTAAAGTTTATCTTCCCACATAAACCCTCAGTCTTTTTTGGCAAAGAGCATCTTTTGACTTTGATTTTGACCAGACTTACGTTCTAATCACCAGCTTTAATAGAATATCTGACAACAGCTGAACAGAATTAAATAAGATTTTATTTGTGGAATCCACAGCACCACTTTCCTTAACATGTGCCAACTATTAAGAGTTAAGCATGTTGAGTTTTTAATAGGAATCCACAAGGAGGGGAATCAGAGTAATTCCAAACCAAAACAGTGCTAGCAATAGCACATATAAATCTCATACGCATAACCTAGTCAGGGTGGCGAGAATTCATTTCACTGTAGGGAACATGGCTCCAAGTTGCAATTAAAGCTAATTGATCATTTCAACTGTTTAGTTGACTCTGCTTGAAAAAACAATAATGGGAGAGATTTTCCAGCAGAGGGGGAAGAGAATCATATACATCTTCTGGCTTCCTGTTTCCTCAGGGCCAAACCTTCCTTTCTGGTTGAACACAACACAGCATCGTGAGGTGACTGGGGTCTGCAGTCAGATTGGTCAGATCTCTTTGGAGAACACAAGAGCATGCTTTTCTGCTTGAAAGTCAGCCCAGGGCTGCCTCGAAGACACACCACCCAACCCTGGCTCGCTCCTGCCGCACTGCTCTGCATGTTGCTCCTCAGGCACACGCAGGGGGCTCAGAGCTTTGCACGTACAATTCTCATGCTCATTACTCTCTTCTTAAATACCTGCTCTGCTCCCTGACATACCTGAGGTGTCTGCTAAAGCGTACCCTTAAGAGAAAAGCCTTTCCTGAACAGCCATTGAAACAGAGCACCCTACCTTCTCTCTGTCCCTCACCATCCACCTTTATTGCTTTGTTCCCCCATAGCATTTATTACCATCGGGCTTACTATGTGCTATTTCTTTGGTATTGCCTGTTTCCTCCCTGGAGGTCAGACACTGACACTTTGATTTATTCACCAGCATATGACTGACTTCTAGAACTTACACTTGGCACATAGTAGGGACTCAGTAAAGGTTTTCGAATGGGTGAATGTGTGTATGAGTGCATAGTGAGGCTTGCTTTTTACTTAGAAGGAAAAAAACATAGGAAGCATCTTGTATTACGCTTACTGAGCCTTCCAAACCTGCCTTATACCTCCATTTCATCCAAGGCAGTATGATGAAGCTGTTAGGACACTTATTCCATACAGACTAGTTCAAATCCTCACTCTGCCATTTAATGACTATGTCTGTAACTTAATCTCTCCAATTCTCAATTTTTTTCACCTGTGAAGTGAATATAATAGTAGTACTTATTTCATAGGTGTGGTAGCATTGAGTGAAATAATAAATGCAAAGCACTTACCTTGATATGCAATATGTATTTTAAAACACAATCTTTGTTATTTCACACATATTTGAATAGCGCACGTGTTTCAGTTCAAAGTGACTGTCGCCAGATTCCCGAATCTGGGTCAATATTGTATAATTAACTGCTGAACTCGAACCTTTACTGTAATTTTTTAAAAAAATGATTAAAGTGATTAAGTGGTGGATAAAATGTGATATTATAAGGCTAAGAGAAAAATGGAAATCAGTTGAGGGGCCGTGTGTTTTGTATTTCTGTTCTATAGAGAATTTTAAAAAATGTATTTAGTCAAATTAATGTCATTTCTCGTATGTTTGTAGTTTTTTACACTATTGGAAAATCCTTCGCCATTGTAAGATAATAAGTACATTAATATATTATTTTATTATAAAATTTTAATAATTATTATTTGTATTTCGATCTTAGACCTCTCTAGAATTTATTTTGATGTATTGTTATTATTTTTTTCAACTTGAGGTGTATTGCCATCTTTTTTTAATTATTGTTCAAATTATTACAGATGTTTCACTTCCCCCCCATATCTACTTTTTACCCAGTTGCCACCCCACCCCAGGCCTTCCACCCCATCTACTGACCTCATCCATAGGTGTAAGCTCTTTGTCCAATCTCTTCCCGCCATCCCCCACAACCCCCTTTCCCCAAGAATTGTCAGCCTGCTCCCTTTCCATGCCCTTGATTCTATTATATTCACTAGTCTGTTCTGTTCATCAGGTTTTTTATTCATTTGATTTTTAGGTTCACTTGTTGATAGATATGTATTTGTTGTCACTTCGTTGTTCATAATTTTTTATCTTTATTTTTTTCTTCTTCTTCTTCTTATTAGAGAATACCCTTCAGCATTTCATATAATACTGGTTTGGTGGTGATGAACTCCTTTAGCTTTTTCTTGTCTGTGAAGCACTTTATCTGAACTTCAATTCTGAATGACAGCTTTACTGGGTAGAGTAATCTTGGTTGTAGGTTCTTGCTATTCATTACTTTAAATATTTCTTGCCACTCCCTTCTGGCTTGCATAGTTTCTGTTGAGAAATCAGCTGACAGACATATGGGTAATTCCTTGTAGGTAACTAAACTGTTTTTCTCTTGCTGCTTTTAAGATTCTCTCTTTGTCTTTTGCTCTTGGCATTTTAATTATGATATATCTTGGTGTGGTCCTCTTTGGATTACTCTTTTTTGGGATTCTCTGCACTTCCTGGACTTGTAAGTCTATTTCTTTCACCAGGTAGGGGAAATTTTCTTTTATTATTTCTTCAAATAGGTTTTCAATATCTTGCCCTCTCTCTTCTTGCACCTCTGTAATTCGGATGTTGGTACGCTTAAAGTGGTCCCAGAGGCTCCTTGCACTATCTTCATATTTTTGGATACTTTTTTCTTTTTGTTTTTCTGGTTGGATGTTTTTGGTTTCTTCATATTTCAAATCTTTGACTTGATTCTTGGGATCCTCTAGTCTGCTGTTGGATCTCTGTATATTATTCTTTATTTCAGTTAGTGTATGTTTAATTTCTGATTGGTCCTTTTTCATATCCTTGAGGGTCTCACTAAATTTCTTGGAGGTTTCCAGAAGATTCTTGAGTAGCCTTATAACTGTGGTTTTGAACTCTATATCCAGTATTTTGCTTTCATCCATTTTTTTCATTTGTGATGTTTTTTTGTCTCCGCATTTTGGCTGCTTCTCTGTGTTTATTTCTATGTGCTGGGTACCTGCTAAGTCTCCTTGAGTTGATAGAGTGGCCTTGTGTGGTAGGTGTCCTATAGGGCCCAGTGGCTCAGCCTCCCCAGTCATGTGAGGTAGATTCTCTTGGTGCACCCCTTTGTGGGCTGTTTGCACAGTCTTGTTGTAGTTAACCCTGGATTGCTGTTGGTATCACTGGGAGGAATTGACCTCCAGGCCAATTGGCTGTGATGACCAGCTTTGTCTATACTGGAAGATCTGTTACACAGGAGACACCCTTATGGGGCAGAACTTGCTTCAGTGGGGCTTTGGTGCTCCCTGAGTCTGCCCCTTGAGTGTGTCTCTTACGGATGTGAAGAGTTGTAATCTGCTATGGTTTAACTCTGACCACTGGGTACACTGGCTCTTGGGTCTCCAAGGAGGTGCAAGGTCAGCCACTGTGTGGGGCTGCCCAGCAGGAGCTACAGAGACATCTGCAGATTCCTCCTCTTTGTATGGAGTTTGGAAGTGCCCAGAAGAGGCCCAGCTGTGAAGCATGGCAGGCTGCTGCTGCTGGGCCTCGGGCTTTCTTTTGGAAGCTCTGGGGCTCTCTGACCCTGCTGAAGTTTGACAGGTTTTAGGTGGAGAAAGGACAGGCCATTCATATGCAAAAGCTGATGCGCACAGCTTGGGTGGGGTTGTAAATTGGGTGAGGCAAGGTCTCTGGGAATCACCAGGGCGGAGCAAACAGCAATGGCTGCCAGTCAGCCCTGCACCAGAGAGGTACTCGGTTCTCTGTGTTCCGTGTCCTGTGCAGGAACAATGATTGCTGCGAGCACCTCTGAGAGAAAGCTGCCCTTGAGTTACTGTTCCAATGCCAGACAGTCCAGTCTCTCCCCGTATGTGTCTGGGTCCCCAGAGTCTCACTGAGAACTGGAGTTCAGAGCAAGTGGGAGCTTGTATCTCCCTCCCAATTAAAAGAGCAGCACATCCAGGTGCCAGCACTTTCCGCGCCTCCACACCTCTTACCAGTTTCAATGCGCTTTCTTCACCTCTCTAGTTGTGGAACTTCCACTCAGCCAGCTTTCCCATGGTTCTGAGTAGTAGTTTTTCTGCCTTTTAGTTGTAATTTTGTTGTGGTTATGAGAGGCAGCAAGTATAGGTGTTTACCTATGCCACCATCTTGGTTCTCTCTTATCATTATTTTTTAAATAGCTATCAATGTATCCTTAATTAAATAATTCAGTAGTTCAGTGCTGTTCACACGGGGCATAATAATGCCCTTTAATGTCTAGGAGGGTTGGTCTCCTTCTTTTGCTTTTAATTCCAGATGGGAACATGCCTGTTGATGGGTTTAATCACAATCTTGTTGATTGTATAGAAAAAATTATCAGCACAATGTGAAATATTACTACCATGAACAAGATATCTATTCTTTTTATTTGGCTACTTTTATGCCCTTTAGTCAGATTTTAAGTCTTGGTTGGTGTTACAGAGTGGATTAGAAGACCAGAGAATCAGGTTGGGAAATAAAACGGAAACCAAAATAAAAATTACCTGATTGTTAAGATATCACTGCTAGAATGAATGA
Source organism: Murina feae (assembly GCA_004026665.1). Classification (NCBI taxonomy): domain Eukaryota; kingdom Metazoa; phylum Chordata; class Mammalia; order Chiroptera; family Vespertilionidae; genus Murina; species Murina feae. The sequence goes on from PVJC01006574.1 coordinate 14,874, forward strand.
ACTCTTAGGCAGTTTCTTTTGCCTTCACATCACTCTGTGCAACATAGTCCTAAAAGAAAGTCTGATTGGCTGAGCTTAAGATACATGCCTGCCTCTTGGTGTCCAGAAAAAGTTCAGACAGAACAAATCTCAGGGACCTCTACAAGAAAGCAATGGGTATGTGGAATCTGAAGAACAATATAAATGAACAAACAAAACAGAAACAGACTCATAGATACAGAGAACATAATACCAAATGGGAGGGGAGTTGGGAAGTTGGGCGAAAAAGATGACGGGACTGAGAAGTACAAGTTGGTAGTCACAAAACAGTCATGAGAATGTAAAGCACAGCATAGGGAATCTACAATAATAAAAGTGTAATATGCTAATTAGACCAGACAGCCAAACGACCTTCCAGACATCATTTTGGACATCCTTCCAGATGAAGCTACAGCAGCAGGGGCTGAGGCTGAGGCAGAGGTGGTTAGGGGTGATCAGGAAGGCAGACAAGCAAGTGGTTAGAGGTGATCAGGCAGGCAGGCAGAGTGGTCAGAGGTGATCAGGCAGGCAGGCAAAGGCGGTTAGGGGCAATCAGTTAGGCAGGCAGATGAGCAGTTAGGAGCCAGTAGTCCCAGATTGCGAGAGGGTACAGGCTGGGCTGAAGGCCCCCCTACCCCCCACCCCCCATGCATGAATTTTGTGCACTGGGCCTCTAGTACATTCAATACTATTGTAATAACTACATATGGTGCCAGTTGGATACTAGAATTATCAAGGGATCACTTCATAAATTATATAATTGTTTAAGCACTATGTTGTACACCTGAAACTAATATAAAATAATTGAATGTCAACTGCAACTGACATTCCTTTAAAAAAGGAAAAAAGAGGGCAGAGCACCTAGATTAGCTAGGTCACTGAGACTGATCTTAATTTTAGAGAGAAAATTCCCATAGAAGAAACAGGATTTATAAAAAATGAAAATTGCCCATTATTAGAAGACAATAGGTATTTATTGAGATGATACTCCAAACTGGTGAACTATAATCTTGTTTAAAAATCATTTAATCCTCATTGTTCTCCTTTGAAAATATTTGTATCTCCAGATACAAATTAAATTAAAATCAGCTCAGGCCTCCATACACAATACCATGGGCAGGGTGGCTTAAATGGCAGGAATTTATTTTCTCTCAGTTATGAAGGCTGGGAATCTAAGGTCAAGATGCCAGCATGGTTGTTTTCTGGTGAGTTTTTTACTGATTTGTAGATGGCTGTCATTTCCCTCTGTTTTCACAGGAAAGAGAAGGGGTGAGGGGGAGGGGAGAGAGAGAGAGAGAGAGTGAGAGAGCTCTCTGATATATCTTCTTTAAGGGCACTAATCCCATCCTGAGAGCCCCACCCCAGGTATCTTTTCTTGAAAGGGCAGGTAACCACTAAAAGCTTGACAGTGGAAATAAGAACCTGGGGAAGAGATAGCGAGCCGTAAGGAAGTTTGGCAGCAGCCAGTGAGGTCCGTTCAGCTAACAGACTGACATTCAGTGTTGGTATCCAATGCTAGATGTGGGCACTAAGTATTCATTTGTTAATATATTCATTTGCTTAGCAAATACATATTGATTCTTGCTATGTGGCACAGCAATGTCAGAAGGACTAGTCTAGTGGTAAAGATGGCCATTGTTCATTTTTTAATTTACTCAGCAAGTATTTATTGAACAACTGGTGGGTGTCACACACTACTCTCAGTTTGGTATGGAAAGCCTAGGGAAGCTCTGTTGTAATCATGGGAATTTACCCAATCTGCTTTTTGGATGGTGCTATATAGATTGAATTGTGTCACCACAAAAAAAATCATATGTTGAAACCTTAAGTCCCAAAGTGATGGTATTTGGGAATGGTTTTTGGGAGATAATGGGTTTAGAGGAGGTCCTAAGGGTGGCGCTCTCAGGATGGGATTAATGCCCTTAAAAAAGATACATCAGAGTTCTCTCTCTCTCTCTCTCTCTCTCTCTCTCTCTCTCTCTCTCTCTCTCTCTCTCTCCCCCTCTCCCTCTCCCTCTCTCTCTCTCTCCCTCTCTCTCTCTCCCTTTCTCCCTTCCCCCTCACCCTTTCTCTTTCCCATGAAAACAGAGGGAAATGACAGCCATCTACAAATCAGTAAAAAACTCACCAGAAAACGACCATGCTGGCATCTTGATCTGGATTCCCAGCCTTCATAACTGAGAGAAAATAAATTCCTGCCATTTAAGCCACCCTGCCCATGCTATTGTGTATGGAGGCCTGAGCTGATTTTAATTCAGATGGGGAGAGGCTCGTTTGTTGCTCAAGGAACGCACATCTCTAAAACTGGACATTTTGCTCATTAAAGGTTAGTCTGAAATACTTACAACGTTGGTGGTAGAAATCTCAGAGAAGGTTCGCTAAGAAACTACCTTTATCCTGATTTGTCAGGGAGTTGGTCTGACAGATCTTTTGACCGTTAGTGTCTCCAGCTTCAAATTTGTTGAAAAAGAAGAACATACTGATAATAAAAATAATGTAATGAGATTCAGTAGTAAAGTGAGACTAGAGTAGATTAGGACTAGTAGGAAGCTTAGTTATTAAATAGCAAATATGAACAAAGTTCATAAAAACTTGCTGAGGCATAGCAAATATTGGGGCTGTTTGTTAAAGAAATGCTGTGTAATAAACAACAGGAGAAAGGAGAATGGAAAGAGATTTCTGGAAATAAATGATAATAAGTGACTGGAGGGAACTATTGGTTTTGTTCACAGGTGGATAGAAGTGCAGGACACACGAAGGACCTGATGCAACTTGCAGAGCAGCCACTGGTTGAAGGACACACAGCAAGAGGACTGGACTGTCGGACGTCTTGGTCCATTGTCAGACACTCACTGCCCTGTAGGCTGTCCCTCCTTCCTTAAGAATCATGCCATCCTGGGACTTGAACTTTGGCTCTGCACCTGGGTACAGCCTAAGTTACACTTTTTTTGCAGTTGGTTTCATACCTTTGCAGCATGGATATCATGCTAACACTTGGATGATAGGAATAATGACCCCATTTTTACCAATTCTGCTCTTTCTGCATATTCAATGTAATTTTAACAACATAAAAATTTTTCTAGTTCCTCCATTGGCAAATTTATTAGAAGTGCTTCAATACACCGTTTCTTTGAATAACTTTATTAAATTATGCACAAGGAACCAAATCCTAGTGACTATGCCCTCTCTTCAACAAACCTGACATGGTAGGCAGATACCCCCTCTCCCCCCCAAGATGTCTACAACCTAATCCCTGGAACCTATAAATATGCTACATGGCAGAGGAAAATTAAATTTGCAAATAGAATTAAAGCTGCTAATCAGCTAACCTTAAAATAGGGAAATTATGCTGGATTTTCTGGATGGACTCAATGTAATCACAAGGAATTTTATTTGATTTAAAAAATATATATTTTTATTGATTTCAGAGAAGAAGGGAGGAGAGAGAGAAACATCAATGATGAGAGAATCATTGATCGGCTGCCTCCTGCATACCCTACACTGTGGATTGAGCCCACAACCCAGGCATGTGCCCTGACCGGGAATCGAACTGTGACCTCCTGGTTTATATGTCGACGCTCAACCACTGAGCCATACCAGCCGGACATCTCAAAGATTTTTAAATGTGAAAGAGGGAGGCCCAAGAGTTAGTGTTCATATGATGTGAGGTCTTGACCCTCCATTGCTGGCTTTGAAGATGGAAGGGGACCACGAGCCAAAGAATGCAGACGGCCTTTACAGGCTGAAAAAAGCAAGGAAACAGATTTATCTGTGAAGCCTCCAAAAAGGAACACTGCCCTGCCAACACCTTTATGCTAGTCCAGTTAGACCCATGTTGGACTTCTGATTTTCGTAGATAGTAACATTTTTGCTGTTTTACGCCTCGAAGATGGGTAGTTTGTTACAGCAGCCACAGGAAACTAATACACTTGCTACACATTTTGTCTAACACTGCAAACACAGAATAGGTAAATGGCTAACACAATTAGTAAATGCAAGAATATGGTTATATATCCGCTGGGGATATATGCAGGAATATCAAGAATTTGGCTGGTCAAACACATGCAGGAATACCAAGAATTTGACTCTCTCCTAATAGCAATATTGAGATCAGAAAGAATTTTGATCATTCATGTAATGATTGAAATAAAAATTACAAAGACTGCTGACGAAAAAATTTTTTCTTCTCCCAGAAGTAAAATAGCCTTAGGGAAGGTTTAAAATCAATTCTAATTTTTAGTTTCTTTGGAATGAATGGATCATTTGAACCATTTTGTCTTTTACCAGATTGGAGGACATGTAAAATGACACATGAGGGAAATTTCACCTATGAAAACAGATCTTCTGAAACTGCACTAATAATTGTTCTCAGCCTTAAGTTCTTACACAAAATTCCAGTATCCATACCTAAATTATAAATCCTGCTTATTGGGAATAATTGGGTAACAATGCGTTACCACTCATTCTTTCTTCTGTCTCTAGATGGACCTTTTATAGGGACCTTTCCCGTACACTGGTTTACCTGAAATGTGCAAAACTGGTGCCCAAGTTAGTGCATATCTCTAAGTTTCCAGCTCTGAGCTGTGGGGTTCTCTCTTTCCTCTGTCCTCAGCTCCCTATTGAGCACTGAGTCAGCTTTAATAATTTGCCCTTGTTCCCCACCCCTCATTCCCATGGCATTGATTGGTATATCCGGGACATACTGCCCTGGTTTCCCGTTAGCACTTGAGGGTGCCATTTTAGTATTTGCTCCCTGATCTTATGCAATGTAGTTGGAGGTAAAAAATAAACAACCTGCCTTCCATCCCGTCCCCACCTCCCATGGCCAAGCCTATGCTGAGCGCTGACCCTCCTCCTGCCTGACGTATATCCCCTTTGGAAAGAAAGGCCAAACAAACACTCCACATATGTCACGAATTTCAGATTTTATCATCCCGCTGGTTGCGTCTTTATGGAGTATGCTACCTTTGTTGTTTCATTGAAATTGATAACAATGAATTTGTAAGAAGCTTTTAAAGTTTAAAACGAACCCTAGCTCTATTAGTCCCAGTTTGTTTGTTTGTTTTTCTTTTTTTCTGTATGATCTCTTAGTGTTCAACTATGAATTCTTCTACCCTGGGGATTTTCAGAAACCAAATTTCCACAGTTGGTGAGGAAATTGAAAGTATGAATTGATTACAGTATGTGATATTTGAGATTTTAGTTAGGTGCCATCTCCTGAAACATCATATTAATATTCATCACCTTTTCAATGAAAATTATTTTTTTAAAAAAGTAAAACCATGAGATTTTAAGCAGCACAGCACAGATTAGATGAAATTTATCATTTTATTAAAGTAGAGCCCCAATTGTCTTTAAGATCTGGTCGGGGACAGATGCATTGCCGAAGGAGTTGGAGCCAAGATACAAATACAAGACTGTCTTTAAAACAGAGCTCTCTACCCTGGAAGCGCGCTTTCCCTACCCAGTTTCATCTGTAGTGGGCCGGGACGGGCCTGGAGATTTCTGACCTGCACCTCAGGAAGATCTGGGTGCAAAGGTAAAAGTCTCTGAGTGATGTGGGAGGCACACTGATGATGCTCACGTCGTTTCCCTGACCGCTGAATGCCCCGGAGCATCTCCCTCTTGAACGAACGGGCTGTGTGCTGGGAACACAGAGAGGATCCCAGATAATGAGAGCGCCTTGGTTAGGTCTTGCATGGAAGCTGTCATTCTTTGGTCGGTGCCACAAAGGACAGTCAGGTCCTCCTGCAGCATAATGAGCACCTCCCAGGGGGTGACCAGGTCTGCAAAGGGATAGGCATTCAGAAACGCCGTGTATATATCAATTTATGATTTACAAAGAGAGTCCATGAGCAAGTCTTTATTTGAAACTGCAAAGCAGACAGGGCAGGGAGAATGACCCTCTCTTTGTAGATGTAGAAATAGAGAAAGGTTACCTCGCCCCGAATCCCATAGTTACTCTGTGGAAGGACTGGGTCTCCTGGATGCACGCTTGCCACCATACCTCACTCCACTGGAGAAAGAGAATAGCTTAGCTACACAGCCCTGCAGACTCACAGCAAAAGAGGTTGTGAAGCCCACAGCAAAGGTGTGTGTGTTTTCCTTCTTACAGGGACCATTACAGTAAAGATGCTTTTTGTATATGAGATGGCAAGGAGAGAAACAAGTGAGAGTAAGAACTGGGGGTGGGGCTTGCGGAGAGAAAACAACCAAAAATAAGAACAGTGGACTGAAACTGAATACGTGGATCAAAATGTTTTAATGGGAACAATGTCTAAAGGGAGAGAACACAGGTATGAGATCACTCGTGATCCCAGCCCTAATCTAGCATTAAGAAAAACCCCACAGAAAAACAAAAAAAACACTGCCACTACAAAGAAAGACCCGAATATTAATACACAGAGTTCACTCACAGACCTCCTTATTTGGAAGGGACATTCCTCTAGAAGGAAGAATGACTTCCGTAAAGCATGCTGGGGACCGCTCGAGGTGGGAGTAGTGTTTTCCAGGGTGGGCAATGCGGCGGAGGTCAGTGCAAAGGACATAAGCCATCAGACAGCCAGCTCCCAGGGGCAGGGGCAGGGACGGGGCTTCTGCTTTTCATCAAGGAAGCTCCTGAACCTCACCATCTCCCAGATGGTTAATTAAAAGGAACCTAATTTGAATAAGGAGGAAACTTAAGTCTGTTCTTTGGTCCTCTTGTCACTGTGGCTCAGGCACTTCATTACAGGTCACCTGTCATTGGGCTTTTCTAGGTCTCGGAGGCTAAGTCACCTTGAGACGTTTTCTCTGAGTTCTGAGAGTGGGGATGGGAAGAGCCTCATGAGTGCTCGGTGCCATGAACCATAAGGAAAGTAGCCTGCTTTTCCTCCTCCTGGATGTGCTTAGTCCACCAGTGCATAGCGTCTGCACAGCCTCTTAGAACTGGGAAGGAGGGCAGGCACCAGCTGTGCTCCTCACAGATGTGGGACATCGCTTGTCAACCACTGTCTTTCTACTCAGCCTGTGCACAGCTAGCCACGCCACTGTCATCAATCAACCAATCTGAACTGACATGACAAATGACACCTCTTTGCCAACCTTCTCCTAGACATTTGGGTAACTTTGCATGCCTGTAATTTTTGCGTGTGTGATAGAAAAAAGCATGGGGGTGGGAGGAGGCAAGCAACATTATGGTAAACTGGGACAAGCTCAGGTCCCCCAGCTGAAACTTACCCCCACCTTTCTATGGGCCTGGTATCATTAAAGACTTTATATCAGAGAGGAAGAGAGAGGGATATAGAGTTAGAAACATCGATAAGAGAGAAACATCAATCAGCTGCCTCCTGCACACTCCCCACTGGGGATGTGCCTGCAACCAAGGTACATTCCCTTGACCGGAATCGAACCTGGGACCCTTGAGCCCATAGGCCAACACTCTATCCATTGAGCCAAACCAGTCAGGGCTGCCATTAAAGACTTTAGTCCAAGCATGTCAAAGTGGTGGCCGATGGGCCACATGTGACCCACAGCAAATATTTTTGTGGCCCAGCCAATATAACAGTATATGAGAAATGTTTTAATAAAAATTATGTTACTTAATTTTTACAATATCCTGTTACACATAATTATTAATAACAAACTACAATGTTCACTAATGACTGATTACTGTAACCATCTTGCATTCATTTCCCTTGCATACCTTATCTGCAAGCACACCATTACTCTCCACTAATACTAGCAGTAAATATTTTAGCAGCCGATGGCCACGTCATTAGTCTTGTACTGACTTGTTTGGTGTGCGCAACAGGAAATACCTCGCTTTTGGAGAACAAGAAACATAGGTTTATTTGTGTTATGCTTCTTAATTTGTGCAGTTATTCAGTGTCTGATAAGTTAATGTTCAAGAAAAAATATTAATTTTTATTAACACTTTGTAATTGGGCATTTTCTCGCCAAATCACGTGCTTCACTGTGGTAGCATTCGAAACACTTTCCTTTGTGCAGGGGTACATTACAAAACTTGCACATGTCCCGCGTTTCACTGCGTAGTTTATGAGCAGCACACACACAACAACGACATAAAACATTTTTATTTTTGCCGGTTCCAACTAGAGGTTCCAATGTATGTTTCCTCATGTCCATTGACAGTCTCCCTGGTGGATCCGATTTTACTCGTTTCCCGCAAAAAATGTGTTTAAAATATTCTATTTTATGTTAACAATGACTCATTTATTTCAGTCCTTTGTATTCAGCATGTCTCTATTAAAATAAACCTATGCTTCTATGAAAATTGAAACTTTTGTTTTTTTGTGGCCCATATAAACTTAAATCTTGTTTATTTAGCCCATTTTAGCCTTTGAGTTTGACATGTTTGCTTTAGTCCCTTGACAGACGAAGAAGCAAGAATGGGAAAGATAAGAAGAATCACTCAAGTATAGAATACCTGGTGATTGTGAACCAAAATAAATGGACCAGAATCAACTACTCCAAGGATAATTTATCATAACAATTAAAAAAGTAAAAATCCCTCAAAATACAGTGGTGAAAGAAAAACAAGGAAAGGATCACTGGCCGCTTGGAATTTTTAAGCAAAAGTATGTAGCTGACACTGTTTTTATATGTCTGGCTTATTTCTAGAGCCCAAATAAGTTGACAACGAGCTACTGGTTTCAGAACATAATTTGTAGCTGCTTTGTATCTCAAACTGAATGTCAATTTAGTAGCGAATTGAACTTAACTATACAAAATGCAAACTTTAATTTATCATTGGGCTAGAGCCAGAGTCAAAACAACCATTTGTTTCTTAGTTCAATCAAATAAGTGGTGGTTTGGGGAAGAAGAAAACAATTGTTTGAGTGGATTGGTCGAAAAGATTGTGGCAGAATCACAGCTCAGGCCCAGCCACTGAGCCGGTGGCCATGTCATCAGGCTTTTATCCACCCCCACCCCCACACTGTGCTCTCTCAATGGCACCAATGTTTTGTGATTATCTGATGAGACCGTTAGAAGATCTGAATGGCTGGGTTGTGTCTCCTGCCAGTCTCTTTTCTTCATAACTAAGCCTTATTATGTGTGAAAGAAAAAAAATACATTAAGTGGAAAAGCGATAGAATTGAAAAGACAATGAACAGCTGAATTTAAATACATCTTTTCAATTTAGTGCTTTTATTTAAGGGTTTCAACTCAGAGCCTAAAGACATTATGCTTTCCCCAGCCCTCCAGGAAATCATATCAATTTCAAGAAGGTTGTCTTACGTGAGCCACTTATTTGCATGGCCATTTAATGGAGAAGATAAAAGACTGCATTAGGCTTCACTACTTTGTCCTTGGTGGGACTCCATCCATTCTCTTCAGTCATCCACACTCTCTTTCCAGAGACCCACTGACTCCAGAGAGAGTTATCATTACAAATGCAATCCTGTTAGATGTACAAAAGAACAATACTTACCTATTAGAAACCACTATCAAAGATAATTCCCTGTGAGTACAAAGTAATGAAGCTGAGAAACCTATGGCAAAACTAGAAATGCTTTCAACATTTTTAGCCTTGGGTTAAGGTCAAATTACTTATGTTTACCCATAAGTAAACCTTTCCCTCCTTGTTTCACTGTTTAAAAATATAAAGCACATCGAATAATTACATAAATACTAGAGGCCCGATGCACGAAATTCGTGCAAGGGGCTTGGCCCTTGCAGCCCTGGTGGCTGCCCTCGTCCCTCCCAGCTCCAGCTTCATCCAGAAGGAAGTTCAGCTGTCCAGTCTAATTAGCATATTATGCTTTTATTATTACAGATTCTGAATATACGTTTGAAATAGTAGTATGGGGATTGGGCAGATATAAAAGGGCTCAAACTCCCTACCTCCAAGAACTCTACTCCCTTCACTATATGCACCCACAGCCTCTCTTCTGTTTGTTAGTGCTTCTCCCATTATCTTAGGATTCACTTTCTCTATAGACTTTATTTATTTACTAGAGGCCTGGTGCACAAAAATTTGTGCACTCAGGGGCGTCCCTCACAGGGGCGTCCCCGGCCTGTGCCCTCTCACAGTCTGGGACCCCTCAGGGGATGTTCACCTGCTGGCTTAGGCCCACTCCCCAGGGAATCAGGCCTAAGCTGGCAGTCAGACAACCCTCTGAGAGCCTGGCAGCCCTCAGGGGATGTCCATTTGCCAGTGAGGAGTAGGCCTAAGCTGAGTCAGACATTCTTAGTGCTGCTGAGGAGGCAGGAGAGGCTCTTGCCACCACCACTGTGCTGGCAGCTGGCAGCCTGCCTTGTGGCTGAGCAGAGCTCCCCCTGTGGGAACACACTGACCACCAGGGGGCAGCTCCTGCTTTGAGCATCTGCCTTCTGGTGGTCAGTGTGTGTCATAGTGACCAGTCATTCCCAGTTGTTCTGCTGTAGGGTCAATTTGCATATTACCCTTTTACTATATAGGATAGAGGCCTGGTGCACTGGTAGGGGTTGGCTGGTTTGCCCTGAAGGGTGTCCCTGATCGGGATGGGCATCCCTCTGAGGTGCCTGGCCAGCCTGGGTGAGGGGTTGAGGGCCGTTTTCAGGCTGGCACACCCTCTTCAGGTTGGGGGTCCTCACTGGGGTTCCTGGCCAGCCTGGGTGAGGGGCTGATGGCTGTTTGTAGACTGGCCAAGCCACCCAGTGGGGACCCTCACCCCATGGGGGTGTGGCCATCCTGGGTGAGGGACTGAGGGCCATTTTCAGGCTGCCCACAGCCCCTTCAGGGTGGGGGGATCCTGCTGGGGTGCCTGGCCAGCCTAGGTGAGGGGCTGATGGCCATTTTCAGGCTGGCCATTCCCCCTGGTGACCCAAGCTCCCAGTCTCTCCTTTTTTTCTTCTATTTTTTATTTTTCAGCGGGTGGGCTGGAAACAGGTATCTGGGATTTATTTATCTTCTATAATTGAAACTTTGTAGCCTTGAGCAGAGGCCAGGTCCGGCTGGAACCCTGGGTTGCCCCTGGAAACCCAGGCTCTCAGCCACTCCTTGAGCAGCAATGGTCAGCTGGAAGCAGGTATCTGGGATTTATTCATCTTCTATAATTGAAACTTTGTAGCCTTGAATGGAGCCGAGGGTCGACCAAGGCAGGTGGGAAGCTTGGCTTCCTCCATCACAGGTGCAACCCAAGCCTCCTGCTTGCTCCAGCTCTGTGGCCACTACCATCTTAGTTGGGTTAATTTTCATACTTATTCCTGATTGGCTGGTGGGTGTGACTTGTGGATGTAGTAGAGTGATGGAGTGATGGTTAATGTGCATCTGTCTCTTTTATTAGTGTAGATTGTCTCACTGATATGGCTCTCCACTTGGATCACTGCTCTTTAGGCCCAGAGAATATGGATCCTCTTGGGGCAGCAACTAGCTCTAAGGTGAAAACTAACAAATGTTCACAAGTCATTACACTGTCTGTACTGAAGTTGTTGTTCTTTACTCCTCACCCGAGGATATTTTTCCACTAATTTCTAGAGAGAGTGTAAGAGAGAGGGAAAGACAGAAAGAAATATCAATGTGAAAGAAACACATCGATTGGTTGCCTCCTACACATAGCCTGGACCAGGGCCTGGGCTGGGGAGAAGTTTGCAACCAAGGTACCCTTGATTGGAATCGAACCTGGGACCCTCAGTCCACAGGCTAATACTCTGTCCACTGAGCCAAATCAGCTAGAGCTGAAATATTTTAAAGTACATAGCTTGACATACAAATCTCTTGAAACATCAAAGTTAGGAAATATAGTAGAAGTCAAAGGAACTTCAGAAAACCCTATTTCTCCCATCATCTGTCTCTTTTACATTCCCTTTTTCCTTTTTAGCCTCTTCCAGCTATCCTTCAACATTCAATTTATCATGAACAATATGAAAACATAACTCTCATCTCTGAAAATATGTTGAATCTTTCCCCTTTTTTTTCTCAGGTTAGATTAGTCATGACATACTGAATTCCGTGGAAAACCTGTCAGCACAAGGAGAACATTGACAAAATATAACCACTGGGAAGAGGTGTGGGGCTAGGAGGTCTCTGTGCCTGCTGATGATCGTTGTGAAATGGGTGCTCCTCAGAGCAGGTGGGAACCAGGAGGGATGGTGGATCCGTTTTAGGACTGCACAGTAAGGGGGATAACAATGACACTGACACTAACGGGCAGTTTTTACCTATCATATTGGCAAAGGAATAGATAACATGAGGAGACATGGAAATAGGCACTCATACGTTTTTGTCAATCATGTAAATTGATCTTTTCTGTATGATGCATTTTGCCAGTATCTATTAGAACTGTCGCTGCATATACACTTTGATCCAGAAATCTCACCTCTAGAAATTCTTTGTACAAATTCATGTATGAGCAAGGATATATGTAAGAAGATGCTCCTTGCAGCATTATTTATAGTAATAGCTGAAATAAACAGTAATAGGGAAATGGTAGAATAAAATAAGGCATACACAGCATAATATTGTATGTAGTCATTTAGTAAAATGAGGCAACTCTATGCTGCTATGGAACAATCCTTGCATCAGTTATCTATTGCCATCATAACATCACATAATACATCATCCCTATTTTAGTGGCTTAATACCATAAGCATGTATCTAACCCACGAGTCTGTGCATTATTGACATAGGTTGGGTAGTTCTGGTTTCAGTTGGATGTTGACCAAAGCAATCAAGGAGAATTTCCTCTCATTTCACCGATAAATGTGCCATCGTACCTGCCTATTTATTCTGCCTTCCCTTGGTTCATTGTAGGTACACCTCTCCATAAGGTTACCTAGTCAATGACCTTGACTCTGCAACTGCCCCCTCTCTCTGAATTATGTATTTCCCATCTATACTAGATCATTTCTTTTAAAACATGCTGCATTGATTTGCTTCTAAAAACAAAATACCTTTTGTAAATCCATGGAACCATTTCCCTCTACTGCTTTCCAAAAATTCGGAACTGTGTATATTTGCTGTCTCCATTTCCTCACATTCTATTCTCTCTTGAGCTTTCTCCTCTCAAGCTGTTGTCTCCACTAATCCATGGATACTGCATTTGCCAGTATCTTCAGTGATTTCATGTTGCCTCATCAGATAATTCTTTCTTTGTTCTCACCTTACGTAGCCTTTTGGCAGCAGTTGGCACAGTCGATCACTACATCCTTTTTAAAAAAATATATTTTATTGATTTTTTACAGAAAGGAAGGGAGAGGGATAGAGAGTTAGAAACATAGATGAGAGGGAAACATCTATCAGCTGCCTCTTGCACACCCCCTACTGGGGATGTGCCTGCAAGCAAAGTACATGCCCTTGACTGGAATCGAACCTGGGACCCTTGAGTCTGCAGGCCGACAATCTATCCAGTGAGCCAAACTAGCTAGGGCACACTACATCCTTTTTGAAACTCTCTTCTCCTGGCTGTCGGTCAACTACTCTCCTTATTCTCCATCTACCTCACTGGCTACTGCTTCTTCTTTTCTTTGGCTGGATCCTCTGCATCTTCCTGACCCCTTCATGTTGCATGTTCCAGGACTCAGTTCTCAAATCTCTCTTTCCTTTCTTCATTCATCTCCAAAGCAATATTGTCTAGTCCCTTGGTATTAAATACCAACTATATGCTGATGACTCTGAAATGTATTCAGCCCTTCATTTTATGAGAGGTATTACCTTTCCATTTTTTTCTACTGTGGGTAAAATGCAATAAATATCTTTATACATATATCCTTCATTAATATTGATTTTATTTCTTAGAAGTACACAGTTGGGTGAAAGAGTGTATGTATTTTTAAATGTAGCTATTATTAAATTGCTGTTTAAAAGATGACAAAATGTCACATTTTCATCAGAAATCTATGGGTACATACTTTTTCTTACAACTCTGCCATTATTAGGCATTATCATTTCATTCCGTGTGAGATCAGCTTTTAGTAACTGGGTGGCAACAGTGTATCTGGTGTAACTGACTGACTGAAATAATACAGTGAAAGGCAGTGGGAGGATTATTACTGAAATAACAAACCTGTATTGTGTACTGTAACAGAGGAAGAGGTGATAAGATGGATTTTCTATAAATATCTCAGTGAAACAGCTGATCAAACTTTCTAAAAGGTGGAAGATAATGGCTCAGAGACTTTTGCAAATATAATAAACTAGAGGCTCAGTGTATGAAATTTGTGCATAGGTAGGGTCCCTAGCAGCTGCCAACTGCCAGCCAGGCCTCTCTTCTCCTGGTTGTCTGCTGTCCCCACTGACCAGGAGGAAGCTGATGCCTGCCATGTTCCGAGCTGCCCCGGTGGTCAGCACATGTCTAATTCCCGTTTGGTCAAACTCCCATGTGTGGGGACAATTTGCATATTAGCCTTTTATTATATAGGATGTTTACCTTAGGCAACTGTATTGGTTAATACCAGGTTCCACTGAAAGTAACAGATATCCATAATAACAATGAAACCCCATCCCCCACCCCCCCCACACACACACACACTATCTCATATAGTAGTCTGGAAGCAGTGGTTCCTAGCTGATCGGGCCCCATCACAGTGTCAACATTTTTTATTGGTTGTTCCAGCACATGTGGCTTCAATTCCCAAGGTCACCTTATAATTAAATACGGCTGCTGAAACTCCAGCAATTGCATTCATATGAAGCAGCAGAAACAAGGTTTAGAAGAGGGGCTTGTGTCCTCTTTTGAAGGACATTTCAGAAAATGGTGTACACCAATTCTACTTGAAGTTTATTGGCAAGATTGGGAAATGGCTCATTCTTGGTGGATGCCCACCTAGAAATCTGGGGTTATTTTTTTAGGGTGAATGAGAAAAGAAGTATAAATAAAAGAAAAAGTTATAAGTGTCTGCCATAGCTATCACTGGTTCTCAAGTAGAAATGGTCTAAGAAAAGACTTAGCTATACAATAATGATGACAAGTCCCCATTATTACACATAGCCTTAAATAGGAACTAATGATCTTGAAAAAAAAAGACATGATTGTTTTTGTGTTCATTTGTACTAAACATACTAAACTAGTGGCTCTTAATGAGATGATTTTATCCCAAAGAGACATTTAGTAATTTGAGACATTTTGACTTATCCCAAGTGGGAAGGGAAATAGGAGAAGATGCTGGAATTACTTGGTAGAGGCTAAAATCCTATAATACACTAGGCAGCTCCCACAACAAAGAATTATCCAGTCCAAAATGTCAATAGTACTGAAGTTGACAAATGCTGTCCTGAAAAATTCACAAACGCTTTTATCAAAGTTTAGAATTTGAGCAAACAGCTGTGTGCTTTGTCAGTTTTGAGTGATTAAATTAATCAGAGCTCATCTTTCTTTGGCTGCATTTGTGCTGTGGGACCCTCATGTATTTGATCTATTAGGCCAGAAATTAAGTAATTTCTCAGAAACACAGTGACCTCTTTTTAAGTGGAACTTTTTATGTAGCGATGTGACAATATGATCTATTTTTATAACATCAGTATATCCATTTCAGAATCTTTTTTAATCCTCTAGACCACCCTACCTTCCTACTCTGCCCTGAGATGAATAAAGGCCTCTTACTTCTCATTCCCTCCCTCTCACCTCACCATGTAGCAATCATATGTTGAAGTGTCTGAATCTACCCTCTAGATCACAGGCTCCTTCAAATAAAGAACAGTATTTTATTTTACCCTTGTGTTCTAGTGCCCAGTGTGGAATATGCAACTTAGCAGCTGCTCAAAAGCATCTATAGAGTAAGCTACACTCCTGTATCTCATTGGGTCTTTCTTTATGCCATGTCTAGTTGGGTGCCTTTTGGGACTCACAGCAAAGATCAGATTGCTACTTATGCAAAATGCTCTTCATTCTGGTATTTCATCTAAAATCCAGAGAATGGGAAAACTCAGACGGTTGAGGCTGAGGTGTAAATAGTTCAGTTCTCCTGTGCCATTTCTGGGTAAGATGCCTCCCTATGATTATATTGTCTCCCCCTGATTGCCAGCTTTCAGATGTAAATATGTACAAGAAACTTATTGAGATGGTTGCTGTTGTATCTCAAAGGAACTGTGCATGTTCCATTTTGAAATTTTCTTGAGAAAAAAATGATACAACTTGTGAGAGAGTTGGAAGGTCGGGGTACAAGGAGGTGGAGGTATAAAGATGGAGGAGGCAGGAAGCCATTGAGATAAAAATCATGGCAGGTGTGGAGGCAGGGCAAGGAGAATTTGCTGCAAACTGGGACATGATATTAATTATAAATTTTGGTTGGCAAAAAGGTTAGCTGTCAGGGGGTCCATTGGCCACATATCCTTTAGTAGGTTTCCATGGAAGGGTTCTTGCTCCCAGAGGCTAGTTAAGGTGATTTCTCTTTTACTAAGATTGTATTGTATCCAACAGAACTCAGCCCATTCCACTTTGAAATTTTCTTGAGAATTATTTATACAATCTAACACTTACTACGTAGAGGAGAAGAATCTTCACAGCACAATGAATAGAGCAAGTTCTTTCTGACCACTAATCCATCTCCGTGGTTATTTGGGTGATATTGGGGTAAGGTTTGATGTAGTGAGGTAAATAGCCAGTGATTTTTTTTTTTTACTTTTAAAGGTCAATAATACAGTATATTCTGTATTGCTGCAATGCCCTCTGCCGAGGCTCATTAAATGACCATGCAGGCAGTCTTAACTGACCAAGCCCATTCATTCATTCATTCATTCACTCATTCATTCATGTATATACACATACATTTAATTAATATTTATTGAGATTCTACTAGGAGCAAGATGCCCATAGGATTGTAGGACACTTGAAGCGTGGCTCTGCCTTGATCTAATCCAGGTGAGAAGATGAAGCATAAAAGGTGGCACCGTCATAATACCAACTGTGATGTAAAAGTGTAGGGAAGTGATATGGAATTAGAATGATGGTGAGTTCACAAGAGCAAGAGGTTCTTCATCATAGACTCCAGAGGTCAGGAAAAACTTCAGGAGAAGTTGCACATTAAGTTGTAACTTTCAGGATGGGTGGGATCTGGGCATGCCTTAAGGTGCTACATTTGTGGTTCTTTATTTATGGAATTCTCTATTGCCTGGCTAAATCCTCTTAATTTTTTACAATTCATATAAAAAAATTATCCCCCTAGGGAAATCTTCTATGACCCATCAAGTGAGATAAGATGCTCCTGATACACGTCATCATAAGGCTTTGTACTTCTGCATAGCCCTTGTCAAAGCTAAAGCTCAAACTCCTGCATTAGGAACCATCCTAAACACCATAATCATCCAGCTGCAGAAACTTAACTTTTTCTATTATTCATTCTTCTCTTCTTGCTCATCTCTGGATCCCCAAAACCTATTAACATTTCTGAAACAGAGCAGATGCACCACAAATATTTGCCCAATCTAATCTAATAGGAGAATAATATGCAAATTAACCACCTCTCTGGGATGCCTAAGCCATGCCCACCAGCCAAGCCACACCCCACCAAACAATCAGAGCAGTTGTATGCAAATTAATCCAGCCAAGATGGCGGCCGGCAGCCATGGAGCTAGAGTAAACAGCAGGCTTCTGTTGCAACTGCCTGCCTAGGCTGGCTGAGCCACTGCTCACGGTAACAATGTTTCAATTATAGAAGCCACAGAGCTAAAACAAACAGGAGGCTTCCTTACCTGCCTAGGCCTCTCAGCTCAAAGCAACAGTGTTTCAATTATAGAAGATAAATAAACCCCAGAAACATGATTCCAGCTAGCCTCGCTGGGACCTTGGGTTAATGGGAGCTGTGGGCAGCCCGAAAGCCTGAAAACGGCCCTCAGCCTCTCACCCAGGCTGGCCAGGTACCCCAGTAGGGACTTGAATCCTGAAGGGACTGTGGGCAGCCTGAAAACGGCCCTCAGCTACTCACCCAGGCTGCCCAGGCACCCCAGTAGGGACCCAAAACCTGAAGGGGATATGGGCAGCCTTAAAACGGTCCTCAGACCGTCACCCAGGTTTGTCACACCCCAATGGAGTGAGGGTTCACACTGGGGGGCTTGTCCAGCCTGCAAACAGCCATCAGCCCCTCACCCAGGCTGGTCAGGCATGCCAACAGGTAGACATCCCCTGAGGGGTCCCAGACTGAGAGAGGGCACAGGCCAGGCTGAGGGACCCTCTGAGTGCACAAATTTTTGTGCACTGGGCCCCTAGTCTATAATAATAAAAGTATAATATGCAAATTAAATGGCTGAACAGCAGAATGACCATCTGGATGACTTTCTGGATGACCTTCCGGATGAAGCTGCAGCTGCAAAAACCTACTCTTGCACGAATTTTGTTAATTGGGCATCTAGTCTGTATAATAAAAGCCTAAGTGACCCTTACGGCAGAATGACCAGTTGCTATGATGAGCACTGACCATCAGGGAGCAGGCATTCAATGCAGGAGCTGCCCCCTGGTGGTCACGGGTGCGGGGGGGGGGGGGGGGGGGGGGGGGGGGGGGGGGGGGGGGGGGGGGGGGGGGGGGGGGGGGGGGGGGGGGGCAGGGGAGTGCTGCTCAGCCAGAAGCTGAGCTCATGGCTGGAGAGTGCAGCGGTGGTGACAGGAGCCTCTCCCACCTCCATGGTAGTGCTAAGGAGCAGTGAGCTGAGTGGTAAGGAGCAGCAAGCAGGCGGGTGACAAGGAGTGAGGGGTCCCGGACTGTGAGAGGGATGTCCCCAACTGTGAGAGAGCTCAGGTCAGGCTGAGGGACCCACCCTCCCCAGTGCACAGAATTTGTAAATAAATAAATAAATACATACATGTATAGGCAGAGAGAAAGGGTGGATTTTCACAGATTAAGAAGAGTGTAAGCAAGGTGTGAAGATGACTGTGTGTATGATATGCTGTGACATTCCTGAATAGATCTCATAGCATGCCTGCAAGATGGAGCAGTGAGTAGTTAGGTTGAAATAATAGGTGATTCTCTAATGTCAGGTAAAGAGTTTATTCTTTTTCTATTGGCCACGAGGAGCCATTGAAAGTTTTGGACTCTGAAAATGACATACTGAAATTGGAATTTTAGAAAAATTAATCTGCTCATATTGCACAAGTGAATTTGATGGGGAAGAAGGTTTGTGGAACTTTGGGACCTTAATAATTAATAGTAATGGGTCTGCCTTCCAAGAACCTGGAGTAGCAGTTAGTTTATTGAAGAGTGACTTAAAGTTTCCAAAGTGGAGATAATAGCAAGGCTCTCATCCCTACCTCATCCATACATGGTGATAACAATCTGTATCTGGAAAGCAGAAGCCTCCCCCTTCCTATCAGGTGGTTTAACCCAAGTGTCAGTTGATTCTGTGAGGATGCCCAATGTATAATCAGGCAATTCCCTCATCTGGTAAATTGCACAATGAAGCTAATCTCAGATTCTGGAGAATGAAGTTTAGTTCCTGTCATGGGTCCTACTGATCTGGAATGTCCTTAAGAACTTCTTAGATGGCAATGCCTTCCCCATCTCCCACCCTCAACTCTACTCTCACCACCTTAATTCCCTTCCATTTTAGCTTCCTCAATGTGGGCTCACAGTGGGGAACTGATGTTCTTCTGAAACCTCCCAAGTGTTAACTCATATAAGAATGTTCTAAAGGCAGAATGGAGCCGAGTCATTCTGAACGCCGTGATCACGACCAGAACACCATCCTGCTGGCTCTTCTCCCTCCCCTGGGGTGGCCCTTCAACTACACCATAAGCTCCTAAGGACAGGCTCCGAATGTCATCCTTGCATCTCCATATTCTAAACTGCTGTTGGTGCAGAATAGCTCCTCAGTCATTTGTCATGACTCAAGAATGGGTTAGACAGTTGGATGTAGTTTTCCAGCTGTCACCTAGGAGTGAAAGAGAGCCTCATAGGGACCCTGCAGAAACAGGACTTTTTTTTTTGTAATCAGAGTGGACTCAGCCTACTGATTGTGGTGCAAAGATGAGAGCACCTTCAGTGACCTTCAGATTGTTTCTCTGCTTAATAGTGGGAGAGTTCCTTTACTTTTTTTATAATCTTACCTTCTTCCTCTTGTTCTGTAGATGGTCAGAGAGAGGTTCTGGGTTCTGGTTTCACTTTGGGCAGATTTGGCTACCTGTACTTTCAGTCATCTAATTTCATAATACCAATATGGTCAGACTTCTTACTTGAGAGGTGACCAAGCAGATGACAGTGTTTCAAAATCAGAGTTGCAATGGAGTTGAGAAAAATAAGGAATTAAAATGTCACATTCTGCAACCTGAAAACAATCTTACAGGTCTACTAGAGGTCTGATGCACAAAATTTATGCAAAGGGTTTGGACCCTGACTGTCATGGCGGCCGCCTGTGCCTCGAGGCTGTGGGCCTCTGCCTCAGCCCCTGCCCACTGCAGCTTCATCCAGAAGGAAGGACTCCCGTTAGGACATCTGGTCTAATTAGCATATTATGCTTTTATTATTATAGATTAAGATTTCTGAAAATGACTCTCTCATTTCTTAAATGTGTAATTGCTCACATTATGTGTATTATACAATTGCATAAGCACATGAATGTCATGTTTGTTGTTTATCTCACCACCCTGCCTTGCAAATACAATTCTGATCATTGTAAGAGTTGGAGGAGCAGTGGAAAGAGCACTTCCCAATAATTTAACAGGCTTTACTCTTTTCATCTGTAAAATGAGAAGTTGGACTAATATTGCTGTTAAGAGCACTTCTAGCACTCAAATTCCATTAGTCATTAATCTGCCAGTAAATACATCTTCACCTGCCAAATACAGACTCAGCACCCACGTGTTACAGAAGCTCCCCATATACCTCTCCACAACTCCGTGGCTTCACTTTCCAAGCCTACTATTGGCAGTCCATTCCTAAAAAAAAAATAACTTTGTCCTCTCAATTTCTTTCATCAACCCTTTCCTGTCTGCTTCCTCTGTTGCTTTTAAATCATAGTAATGTCCAATATTTTTTTCTGGTTGACTTTATTTAAGAATGCATTTTCATGAGATTTATTTTAGTCATTCCTCAAACATATATTAAGCACCAAATGTTTGCTAGATCTTGTGCTAGGTTGCAAGTTTACAAAGACAAAAAACAACAAAATGTGATTCTCATAAAGCACAATGAGTTCATGACCTAGTGGAGATGGGGTCAGGAGTATGACTTCCATGGGCCCTAGGCAGTTTTGCCTTCATGGACCCTTTCCTCCACTAAATAATATTTAAAGTGGCATTTTATAACAGTTGAAATGAAGATGACATTTTTGTATTTTAATATTATATAACATATATATGTGTGTATATATGTGTATATATATGTACCTATCTATATCTATATCTATCTATCTATCTATCTATCTATCTATCTATCTATCTATTACTTCAATCTGAAAGGTTTTTGTGTTTTTGTTTTGTTTTGTTTTTGCGCGCACGCGCGCGTGTGTGTGTGTGTGTGTGTGTGCGCGCCTACTTTACCTAATGGATACATCAGCCCTGGAAAAGGTAGACAAGTAAATAATTACAGGGTAGTATGGTAATTAAGCACATGCCCTGTGAATAAGCAATTTTACTCCTATACTTGTACCCAAGAAAAATTCAATGTTTTTCTTCTGTGGAGATAGAGGGACAAGCCAGAAACAACCCAGGAAAGCTAGAAACGGTAACCCAGGGAAACACCGCTTTGCTAGGGAGGTCTTTTATGACCTTGACGGTGCTCCTTTCATTCACTCTATGTTCTGGGCACTGTTCTAGGTGCTTGGATTACATGCACAAGCAGAACAAAGTTTATTGCCCTAGCCCACCTGTTACATAAATCTGTACCTGAAGACACCAGTTTTTAAAGTGCATTGTTTCCTACGCTGTCTGTTGAGGGCAAGGGACCGATGCGTTTTCCAGCGGTTTGAGGATAAGTACTTACCAGCATCAGAGCTCTTGGTCAATGCTCAGAGGGGAAGGCTGCAGCCTCCAGGCAAGGTAGCACTTGAGGAGTCACTTAGGGGCAGTTCATATCATTACTTAAAGGTCATCTCCCTGACCCTAATTGCTATTCTGAAGCATGTTTAGGTGGGGGGTAGTTCCCTGCAGGTGTTTTATTTCTCTAGGAATTTCAGATTAAAAATACCTGTTTGGTATCGATGCAACAATTGCAACAAATACTTGTCTTAAAAATCTTAATTCTGGTTCCACTTAGGTTTTTATGAGAAGATGGATGACCTAATTTTCAAGGTAACAGGTGGAAGCTTCCAATTTTCTGCGTGGGAGAAAGAAAAAGAATGTTCTATGTTTGCAGGGAAAACTCAAAGCACAGTTAATTCAAGAATTACCATTTATGGACTTATCACAAGTAAGAGATACAAAGAAGACTTTGAGACTTAAGCCTAATGATTCACCTTAGGTGTAGCCCCTGGCATTGGTCCTTTAGATAATTTTTGTTCTTGTTCTTTTCAACTTGATGGCTATCAAGAAGACTTTAGTGTTATATTCCTATTAGTTCATTTTTTTCTTTTTCAAATTTCTTAAAAAAATTTTTTTTCTTTATTGATTAAGGTATTACATATCTGTCCTTATCCCCTCATCCCCGCCCCAACCTCCCACTCATGCCCTCATTTAGTCTCTGGGCTGGCTGATGTCATTATTTCTAAAGTTCTACAGGAAATCGTTGGCTCCCAGTGGGAAAGAAAGGAGTACAGTAGATGCTATACCAACAAGGAAGCTGCATTTTCTTTCCAGGTTGATAAATAGAAATCAATTCTGTGGAGGGCAATCAGATGAGATGCTGATAAAGATGGAGGTTCGGCCAATCTCCACTCCAGGACTTCACTACCTCAAAGTGCTTCTATGGTCTACACACACCAGTTCCTTCTGGGTTCACTCTCTCAAAGTGTTTCTATGGTCCACACACACCATTCCCTGTGGGTTTTTTCCACAGTATTAGAGTATATGATCAAATTTAAAGAATAAAGAGTCATCTTTTGTTGGGTGCTGATGGTATCAACTGTTGCAGGATGGAAAGTCATTTTTTAATAAAAACGCTACTTAAGGAAATCTAACTATCTCTTGCTTATATTAACACTAGGGGCCCGGTGCACGAAATGTGCATGGGGGGGTGGGATTCCTCAGCCCAGCCTGCCCCCTCTCACATATTGGGAGCCCTCAGGGGATGTCCTACTGATGGCTTAGGCCTGCTCTCTGCTCCCCAGGGGGAGTGGGCCTAAGCTGCAGTCTGGCTTCCCTTTGTGGGAGACGACCAGGCTAATCAGGGGAAGCCACCAGCCCCATCACTCTGCTACTACAGCCACTGCCAGTCACCACAGCCACCAAGGTGTTTTCATTAATATGGACTTCAGTCCCTTCACCAAGAACAAATGACAACTTGCTTTAGGCATTTTCAAGATGTGTCTTTCATGGGATATGACATTTCTTTCTTTCTTTTTTTATCCTCACTGCGGATATGTTTCCATTGATTTTTAGAGAATGTGGAAGAGAGGGAAAAACAGAGAGAAACATCAAAGTGAGAAGAACACTTCGATTGGTTGCCTCCTGCATGAGCCTGACCTGGGCCCCAGCCAGGGAGGAGCCTGCAACTTAGGTACATGCCCTTGGTCAGAATTGAACCCAGACCCTGCAGTCAGCAGGCTGAGGCATTATGCACTGAGCCAAATTGGCTAGGTGAGGATATGACATTTCTTAGCCCTCCAGCAGTGGACTTTCATTTTTTTTTCTCCAGGAGTGTGGTGGAAAAACCCCAGATGCCTTTTTGGATTCTTTTTTTTTTTTTTTTAATATAGTTTATTGATTTTTTACAGAGAGGAAGGGAGAGGGATAGAGAATTAGAAACATCGATGAGAGAGAAACATCGATCAGCTGCTTCCTGCACATCCTCCTACTGGGGATGTGCTTGAAACCAAGGTACATGCCCTTGACCAGAATTGAACCTGGGACCTTTCAGTCCACAGGCCGACGGTCTATCCACTGTGCCAAACTGGTCAGGGCCCTTTTTGGATTCTTATTACCCAAATTACTAAGAATATTACCAGTGGCATACAGGGAGCTTAGCCAATGAGCGTTAAGAAAAGGTGTTTCCTCTATAGTTCACTCCCATCACCAGCTCCACCCCTGCCCGTCCAATCCTAGCTCCACCCCTACCCAGGCCTGTAGCCTCTGGCCTAGGATGCAGGCCTGGGCAGAAGACCCCCAAACCCCTGCCATTGCCAGCTCTGCCCCTTCCCAGGCCAGGGGTCTCTGCCAGAGGCTGCAGGCCTTGGGCAGAAGACCCCCAACCCCCACAATGGCTGGCTGTGCCCCTTCCCAGACTGGGGGTCTCTGCTGGAGGCTGCAGGCCTCAGGCAGAAGACCCTCCAACCCCCACAATGGCCGACTCTGCCCCTTCCTAGGCCGGGGGTCTCTGCTGGAGGCTGCAGGCCTGGGCAAAAGACCCCCAACCCCTGTGATGGCTGGCTCTGCCCCTTCCCAGGTTTCTGCAATTGATGGCTCTGCCCCTTGGCCCTCCCTGCCTCCCCCATGACCTGCCTGGCTAACAGGCCTGGCTACTTCAGTTGTGGGGCTGAGGCAGACTGGGTGCTGCCATCTTAGTTGAGTTAATTTGCATATTTGCTCCTGATTTGTTGATGGGCATGGCTTGTGGGTATGGCTTGTGGGTGTAATGGAGTGAGGGTCAATTTGCATATTACTCTTTTATTAGATTAGATTCTTATGAACAACAAGCAGGCTTTGAAAAACAGAAACCTCCCACTGAGGTTTTAGCTTGAACTGCCGTGTGAATGGTTTGGGACTAACACCACAAAATAATAAAGTATAATTTACTCGTAATTGGTACATTTCCATGACTTTTCATTTTTCTGTGATTTCTTATCCTATAGGGTGATTAATTGCAGATTGACAATGAAAAGAAATACAGACTTACATGCTCAAGACTTGAAGAAATCAGTTATTACATTAGCTAAGGGCCTAGTGCACAAAAATTTGTGCACTCGGGAGGTCCCTCAGCCTGGCCTGTGCCCTCTTGCAGTCTGGGACCCCTCTGGGGATGTCCACCTCCTGGTGTGCCTGGTCAGCTTGGGTGAGGGGCTGATGGCTGTTTGCAGGCTGGCCAAGCCCCCCAGTGTGGACCCTCACCCCATTGGGGTGTGGCCAGCCGGGGTGATGGGCTGAGGGCTGTTTTCAGGCTGCCCAGAGCCTCTTCAGGTTTTGGGTCCCACTGGAGTGCCTGGGCAGCCCGGATGAGGAGCTGATGGCTGTTTGCAGGCTGGCCAAGCCCCCCAGTGGGGTCCCTCATCCCATTGGGGTGTGGCCAGCCTGGGAGGGAGCCTGAAAGTCATTTTCAGGCTTTCAGGCTGCCCACAGCTCCCATTGACCCAATGTACCAGCAAGGCTGCCTGGAAGCAGGTTTCTGGGGTTTATTTATCTTATATAATTGATACACTGTTCCTTTAAGCCGAGGCCTAGGCAGGTAACGAAGCCTCCTGTTGGCTTCAGCTTCGTGGCTTCTATAATTGAAAGAATGTTGTCTTAGTTAGAGGCCCAGCGGGCCTAGGCAAACAGTTTCCTCCATCGCTGGTGCAACGGAAGCCTGCTGTTTGCTTCAGCTCCAAGGCTTCTATAATTGAAACAATGTTGCAAATATGTTGCCTGAGCCTGGAGAAGCCCAGCCGCCTAGGCAGACAGTTTACTCCTGGTGCAACAGAAGCCTCCTGCTTACTCCAGTTCCGTGACTGCCGGCCTCCATCTTGGCTGAGTTAATTTGCATACAGCCGCTCTGATTGGCTGGTGGGTGTGGCTTAGGCGTCCCATAGACATGGTCAATTTCAATATTACTCTTTTATTAAATTAGTTAGCCTAAATATGTGGGATGTGTTTTCATTCTGGTTTTTGTTTTGTTTTGTTTTTTTGGTGTGTGTTGGGGTTAGTGTTAGCTGGAATCCTGGGGGAAACTTGGCAAAAAGAACAGTGTTGATCCTCTTAGTCCACTAAGCTTTAGAGCATAAAAGAAAGCAAAACTGGCCAATATGCATAACGAAAAGTCAGCTTTGTCTCATCATCTATCAGTTGCTGATATTCCTCCAGTTGAGGGTCTTTCATGGCCCTGGACGTGGCCCACAAGTCATAGGAGCATTGTAAGCCAAGGGATCAGGCTCGGCAGCCTCCACAAGGCAAACCAGTGGGGCAGAGGCCACAGGGAACGTTAAATGCATTTGCCACTGGGTTGTTGGTGTGAAGAGAGTTTTTGTGAAGGTTTTAAAGGAGCTGGCAAAAAAAAAAATGATTACCACAGCTCTTCACACATTCCCTCTCTGAGGAGATGCCATGAAAGAGACAAGGAGCCTCATTTGCAGTAATTAGAAGCAGTGTTGTCTAGACGTAAATATTTCAGATTTCAGTGCATGTATTGGGCTTGTCATGAATATCGAAATGGAAGGAATGGAAATGAATGTCTGACACAAGGAGATTTCAAAAGACAGAATAGATGATTTCAACAAGAAGATTAATTTGGAAGCCTTTGAAAAACACATGAAATGAGGAAAAAACACCTACCCAAAGCATCAAGTTTTACAAACCATCATATGTGATTAGAGTGAAAAATTACATGTTATATGGCAAAATAAGATAGGTGCAAATGTGGACATCAAGACCAATTTTGATATACGTTATGCATGGTTTCATTAGAGAGGAAATGTCTAAGATGCCTTCTCTTTCCCCAAGGCTTTCCCTGTGGAAAAGAAAATATAAGAATTATAATTAATGAGCCAGTGCTTCTTTCACTTATTACTGATCTACAACTGAATTTGATGCTGACGCTGAATCTTATCTTCAAAGCTCTGAATAAATTAGATCTGGGCTATCTTTCTAGTGAAGAATAATAACAAAACCACCAAAGTTTTAGACACCGTAAACTTATTTTGCACAGCTCTCCATGCCCTGAAAATAATTATTTGAGTCAGGACAGAGAATGATTGTGCTTGTACATAATTAAGTGTTCTCACAATAGCCACACCTTATAATGTTACAAATTTATAGGCTTACAAACAAATGCATTGTTATTATTTATTATCGTTGTTGTTGCTATTATTGCTATTGTTATTATTTCTGTAGAGCCCTAATGGCAGTTTGTAAACCAATGTCCTTGACTTTGCTTCCACAGAGACATTAAACAAAACTATTTTGGCCAAAAACCATGGAGAAAACTTACAGGTCATCACCCTGTAGTTCAATATCACTCAAGGAAATATTTCTTACTTTTTTATTTTTTTAATTATTGACAGTATTATAGATGTTTCCCATTTCCCCTCTCCTCCCCCCCTCACCCAATCCCTGCCCCACTCCAGGCCTTCACCACACTATTGTCTGTGTTCACAGGCTATTGAATATATGCTTATAATTTCTTTGGTTAATATCTTCCTGTCCCTGCTTCCCTCTGAGATCTGTCAGTTTGTTCCATGCACCCATGACTGTGACCTATTTTGTTCATTTGTTTATTTTGTTTATTAAACTCCACTTATAAGTGAGATCATGTGATAGTTGCATTTCTACAACTGGCTTATTTCATTTAGCATAATACTCTCCAGATCCACCCATGCTGTCGCAAAGGATAAGAGTTGCACAGTATACCATGGTATAAAGGTACCACAGCTTTTTAATCCACTCATCTACTGATGGGCACTTGGGCTATTTCCAGATCTTAGCTACTGTAAGCTACTGTAAATTGTGCTGCTATGAACATAGGGGTGCATAGATTCTTTCTGATTGGTGTTTTGGGATTCTTAGGACATATTCCCAGAAGTGGGATTGCTGGGTCAAAAAGCAATTCCAATTTTAATTTTTTGAGGAGACTCCATACCGTTTCCCACAGTGGCTGTACTGCTCTGCATTCCCACCAGCAGTGCACTAGAGTTTCCTTTTCTCCACATTCTTTCCAGCACTTGTTTGTTGATTTATTGATGGTAAGTAGCCATACTGGTAGGTGTGGTATATCTTACTTCTCCATTATTAGGGCCAGCAAATCCAACATTTCAATGGACCTTTATGGAAAGCTATTTTAAATTGTGATCATCACACTTTGGTTGATGATAAAAACCAAATCTATAATATGTAAGTAAAACATTGGAATCTTGCACCATATTGTCATTTAGATGCATTATCTAATCTAATATTAGGGACTGATAAATTCTATAAGTATGTTAAGTAGTATTTGATTCATAAATCCTCCAGAATCTTAAGTCAATATTGATAAATAGGGGGTAGGTTTTACTTTTCAGCTAACATTATAAAGTGAGGACATATCTTTATATTTATAAATATTTACCAAATATAGCAACACTTCATTCATTAACCATAGTTCCAAGATACTAAAATTTCTGAAAACTAATTAACTTGGTGGCAAAATATAAACTAACCTGAACTCATTTGGACTAATTTGAGAGCACAACCTGTCTGGAACTAAGCCTATTTATTGTTCTTGACTCATTTAATATAAATATTAATATTTCTAAGGAATAAACAATGTGTTTGACTATGGGGTACTGTATTAGAGCTGCCATGTATTATAAAGAACATATCGCATAATCTTTCTAAAATTCAGAGTTCTGAATTCCAAAATATATCTGGCCACAAAGTTTTAAGTGACTTTTTGGTTGATTTCTTTAACCTGTGTATAAAATATGAATTTTAGTGCCCAAGCTATGATATGCAAAAACATTACTTTTTTGTTTCCTTTAAAAAACTGAAAGTTGAATCTGACTGCCCCAAAGCATTTCATCCTGGTTGGAATACCCTGCTCTCCATAGGCAACTCCCAGCTGGGGAAGACATACTTGGTGCCACAGAGCAGGAGGAGGTTTTCTGATCTCTACTCCATCATGGTTGCCACTTACTCCTTCTCAGGTAACCAACTCATCCTGTTTTCCCAGGACTTTTCTGGTTTTAGTGCTGCAAGCCCCACGTCCCAGGGGCTGTGCTAGGCAAATGGGGAGAGTTGATCACTCCAGTCCTTCCTCAAGCCTGCAGTGGTCCCAGCAGGTTTGCTCACTGTGTTTGTTGTAGTAGAATCTTGCTCTCCTGAGGTCTGCTTATAGGTCTGCTACTTCCTTGGCACACAGCCAAGTAGTGGTTCTAAATCTCAGGTGCCCAGAGGATCCGAAGGTCTCTCTCCCTTTCCTTGTCTTCAAAAGCATTCACCTCTCCCATCTGTCACTAAGATACTTCCCATTGTCTTTTCAATGAGCTATGGTTTTCCTGGGACAGGAAGAACACTAAATTCCATAGCTTCTGTTTTAATTTCAGTAAAAACTATCCGAGGCACAGAAGCCCCAAAAGCTTACTTAAAGTGAGAGAGGAAGGAGATCAAGTCCAAATTAACGATCAGCGAACCGCTGTGCTGCACAGAGGTCTGTTTTACAGAAACTCCCCTGTTTGTCAATTGGACAGGCCTCAGTCTTCGGAAGAAGTGCCTTTGTTCTCACAGATCCGATGTTTGGACAGTGAGGCCCTGGCAGTACTAACATCTCATACCTCTTCAGTAGTTTACACTTTACAATACTCTTTCAGATACATTATCTCAGAGCAGGGTAGGTATTGTTATCCTTTCATTTAGATGGAGAAATAAAGACTTAGAGGTTTAAATAACATCAAGAGCTAGCACCTCTCAGGTGGTATTTTTTGGCAAATGCCACATAAGTAGTTTTTAAGTCTTAAAAGTAAAATATTGCCATCCAAATTGCTGCTTTGGATTCCTAAATTGAGAGGGTGTTTTTTTCTTTTTAAAAATAATATTATAAACCATTTTCTAAGAATTGATATCCCTAAATATATGTGTTTGGTATTACACAATGTATTCAACTATAAGAAAAAGATTTTAAGCATACTGCTCTTCTACTCTTGTCAGAGAACAAGAAAACCTTAAATACAACTAGCCACAAACATTTTTAGTACACAACTTCTAGGAATGTCACCCAGACTCAGTAACTGGTGTCCCAGGGGAGAATGGATTCATTGACCTTGTAGAAGGTGTGGGGGTGCTTGGGTGCCAGCCCAGCATCCACTTCCACTTTTTCCTTCCGAACAGAATCCCACATTTATTCAGGTTTTACTCTTCTCCATGGATATCAGGAAAAACTGAGTTCCAGGAGTGAATCTAATTGGTCAAAAGTCAATATTATCTCTCATCCCAAGAGTTAGACCTGAAACTGCATGTGATCCAATTGTGGTTAATAGGACATAAGAAAAGATTTGCTAAAAGTTTATCTTTTATACACTTAAGACACGGAGCCAGTTTCTCTGTTGCCCCTGATGGAGATAAAGAAGGATGCCCTGAACACTACGTGCAGCCATCCTACAGCCCTGAAAGAGCCTCCCTGAGCAGATATCAATGGCAGATTAGAGAGACAGAGCACCTGGGTCCTTGATAGAATCATTGAATCATTGGATCAGGCGATGCTGAACTTATTCTGCCTCTGGACTTCCTTTATGCAAAAATTTGTCCTTATTATACAAGTCAGTTGGAATGGGTTTTCTGTTACTTGCAGTAAAAAGCATCCTAATTGATTCAGAGAACTATCGCTCCTCCAGTCTGTATTCCTTTTACAGAGAAAGAAATAAAGGTTAAGAGAAGCCACATAATGTATGAAGATCATACAGCCAGGATTAAATGCCAATTTATAAACCTGAGATTAATTGTAAAGAATATTGGAATATGTTAACCCAACCACTGAGCAACACAGCCAGGCTGGAATTTTTTATTTTTATTTTTAACTAGAGGCCTCGTGCATGAAATTTGTGCACTTGGGGAGAAGTCCCTCAGCCTGCCCTGCACCCTCTTGCAGTCTGGGAGCCCTTGGGGAATGTCCAACTGCTGTGGAGGTGGGATAGGCTCCCACCACCATTGCTGCACTTGCCAGCTGTGAGCCCAGCTTCTGGCTGAGTGGTGTTCTCCCTGTGGGAGCACACTGACCATCAGAAGCAGCTCCTTCATTGAGCATCTGCCCCCTGGTGGTCAGTGCATGTCATAGTGACCAGTCGTTCAACCATTTGGTCAATTTGCATATTAGCCTTTTATACTAGAGGCCCAGTGCATAAAATTTGTGCATGAGTGGGGGAATCCCTCAGCCCAGCCTGCACCCTCTCCAACCTGGGACCCCTTGGAGCATGTCTGACTGCCGGTTTAGGCCTGATCCCCAGGATCCCCAGGATCGGGCCTAAACCAGCAGTCAGACATCCCTCTCACAATCCGGGACTGCTGGCTCCTAACTGCTCACCTGCTTGCCTGCCTGATAGCCCCTAACTGTCCCCCTCTGCCAGCCTAATCACCCCTAACTGCCTCTTCCTGCCAGCCTGATTGCCTCCAACTGCCCCTCTTCTGGCCTGGTCACCCCTTACTGCCCACCTGCTAGCCTGGTTGCCCCCAACTGGCCCCCTCTGCCAGCTGGGTCTTCCCTTACTGCCTCACTTCCACTGGCCAGGTCACCCCTTACTTCCCCCCTGCCAGCCTGGTTTCCCCCAATTGTCCCCCCCCACACACACACTGGCCCGGTCACTTGCTACTGGCCTGGTTGCCCCATGCAGCCTGCTGTTCAGTCATTTGGTCATCCCTCACTAACACCCCTGCTGGCCTTGTCGCCCCACGCAGCCTGCTCTTCAGTTGTTACTGTGATGGCATCCCAGACGATTTGCATATTCCTCTATTATTAGTATAGATAGGATGTTGATAGATGGACTTTTAATTAAAAATAACTTTCTGGCCCTGGCTGGAGTGACTCATTGATTGGAGTGTCAGCTTGTGCACCAAAGCATCTCGGGTTCAAGGGCACTTGCCTAGGTTATGGGTTCGCTCCCTGCCCCTGGTCAGGATACATGCAGGAGGTAACTGGTGATGTGTCTCTCTCACATTGATGTTTTTCTCCCTTCCTCCCTCCTTCCCTCCCTCGTTGCTCCCCTCCCTCCCTACTTTCGTCCTTCCCTCCATCCCTTCCACTCTCTGAAAAGCAATGGAAAAAATACCCTCAGATGAGGATTAACAAAAAACAAGCAAACAAAACTTTCTGTATTATTTCACAACCTGTTTCTTTGTAGAGTCTGTAGCACTATGTTAAGGGAATAATATGTGATAGGTAAGGAGAGGAATATATTCCTTCTAGGGCAGTTATAGAAACTCTGTTCTGCAGACCAACACCACAGCGAGAAGTAGTAATTACTTTTCTTTGATTATGTTCTGAGACTTTTCTCACAAAGCTTAAAGGGAGACAGTTCTGTGAGGGACATTGTTGGAATCAGAGGCACAAGCCCAGTGGAATACGTTGAGAGCTCCTTTTATCCAACACGTACAAAATGATGCCAGTGCTCCTCGTTGCTCCCCTGGCTGTTATCTTTCCTGCCCTCAGGTTTTTAAAGTGAAAGTAATGGAGAACAGGAGAGAAGGAGGCGTGTCCTGGCAACCATTGCCAGGAAACAGGTTTCGCTGAAACTATAAATTAGAAAGATAACCCACTTACTGGAGGTGGGTTCATGTGCAATGGTGAAAAAGCTGTCAGTTGGAAAACATCACTACCTTTAGCTTTGGTTTTAAAAATATAATTTATGTTTGCTAATTACAGAGAAGTATAAATAAGAAAAAAGGCCCATAATTCTAACATTATATAATCTCTGCTAGTGTTTTTATCATATATATGTTTTTTATATAAAAGTATAAATGTACACGGTAAAACAAAAATCAAACAGAAAAATAAAAGTCTATTTACATGTGCTTCTGAAAACTTTCATATATATGTATGCATTTGTATGTTTTTATTTACATAGGATAGATACGCTGCTCACAGGTTTTTTGTTGTTGGTGGAGTTTTTATTTATTTTATTTTTTAGTCTTCACTCAAGGATATTTCTTCCATTGGTTTTCAAAGAGCAGAAGAAAGGAGGGGAGAGAGAGAGAGAGAGAGAGAGAGAGAGAGAGAGCACAATGTGAGAGAGACACATTGATTGGTTGCCTCCCGGACCGGGCTGGGGATCAAACCTGCAACTCAGGTATGTGCCCTTGACCAGAAATCAAACCCTTGACCCTTAGGTCCATGGACTGACCTTCTAACCACCTGAGCTAAACTGACCAGGGCCTCACAGGTTTTTTCTGGATTTGTCTTTTTGGAACTTTACTATAATATTTTAATTCTACTTGATGGCTGTATCCTATTTTACTAAAACAATCTCCTTTGCAAATGTATTGATGGACATTGTTTGCAATTAATGATTAAGGGATTTTAACACTTTAGAATCAAAATAGGAATCAAAAGTGATATCACCTCAATGGTAATTCATTTATTTATTCATCTGTTCAACAAGCATTTGTTGAGCATTTGGTATAGAACCAGGTATTTTTTTTCTTTATTAAGGTGTTACATATGTGTCCTTATGGCCCCATTGCCCCCACCCCCATACCCTTCCCCCCCCCCCCCCGCATTGTGTCCATTGGTTAGGCTTATATACATGCATACAAGTTCTTTGGTTGATCTCTCTCCCTTCCCTCCACCCTCCCCTCCCTTCCCTCTGAGGTTTGAGATCTGATCAATGCTTCCCTGAAACAGGTATTTTGTTAGGTTCCAGGAATCAAGTAGGATAACTGTCCCAGCGCCAAATGGGTCATAACCTAAATGGAAGGAGATAGTTCAGTCCTATCATTACTGTCACGGCTGAGACCTGGATAAGCAAAGGGTGCTGCAGCTGCCATGATTAGATGCCCAGAATAAACCTAACAGAAAGGGATCAGGGAGGAGGATGCTCAGAGGAAGCCACAGGTGGGAAGGCTTGGAGGCACAAAGCAGCTCAGGGTATTCAGGTTGCTGCAAGAAATTTGGAGAAGTTTCATGAGGTGAGACTGGAGAGAGCTTCAGTTGGGGTCAAAGCCATCTCACAAAGGCCCTGGAGTTTCAACTTTATCCTAAAACCACAGGAACCAACTGAGATTTTACATGTTAAGGTATAAAGGGAGTTGCTGAGTGACATGATAATGTTTAGGGAATTTAAGAAAAACAAAGGTAAAAGATAAAAACAGGAAAATCTTCTGGTTACAGACTAGTTCTCAGCATAGAGAAGGGGAATAAGAGCTAAATAAGAAACAGACTTTTCTGTCTGGGGACTGAGAGTAGAAATAAGATACAAAATTGCTAAAAGGTAGTAAGAAAGATAAGAGACATTTTTGTTAGAGTATTAGAACTGAAATCATTTTGATGAATATTAATTTTTAATAAATATATTTTTATAACACGCATCAGGTAAGACCAATCTTGGCAAAGAAAAACTAGAATTACTCTCTGTGGTAAGTTGGAGCCAGCTAAATTGGTCACGGTGGGAGTATTTACACCATGGGAATGAGCAAACACTACAAGTCAGGTTTTGGCTATGGTTCCTTCTCACCCCGGCCCAGAGCACCTGTTAAAACATTTGTCAGCACATCATTGATCTCTCTCCAGTGAAGCAACCATGAATCATTGAACATACCCATAATTTAATTCCTACGCTCCCTCCCAACTTCCCAAATCCTAAAATCTATTTCACAACATTTCCCAAAAATGCACTACAAAACACATCATTCCATTGGTAAGGGGATTTTTATAAAATGTAAAAGCATAAAGACTCCTGTGCCCAGCCCTGGCGAAGACCAAGAAGCTGATGGTGCTGGTGGCAGCTCTCGGTTTTAAGAGCCTGTTTCCCACAAGTGAGAGGCAACGGGCCCATGGACACCAGCCCATCTCAGGCCTGAGGTAATGCCGGTGATTCACGGGGAAGCAGTCCAGCTCGTTTGGCCAGTTTGGGGATTGTTTTTCTGACAGTAGTTTTGGAGCTACTAAAGTCTCCTCTGGTCACCCAAAGTTCCATTTCTTCTACGAAACTCAAAGAGAGGTTTCTATTCTATTGTGACTATTTTGGTATAATTTCATGTCTTCTCTTCCCATAAACTGCTGTGATAGAGCCAAAGCAATGGAACTGGATCTGTCCTTTTGTTTAAGTGTCCACGGCAAGCGGCAGAGACACCCACAGCCTGGGAGTTCCGGAGCCAGAAGGAAACAACAGGCCTTTGATTAGGCTGACTCTGCAGCAGGAGGTCCAGGCAGGCCGCTGCGGGAGGAGCCTGGCCACATCACCTCTTCATGCTCCAGAGGTGGGTGCGAGTGTGGGAATCAGAACTGAGTGAGCCACTGAGTTCACCAGCCCAGGGCTGGCTGGGAACCTGCAATTCAGGTTGTAATAATTAATTTATTGGCTCTGGTTCAAAAAAAAAGTGACCACTTCACATGATCTCAGCCAGACTGAAAATTTCACCTAGTTGTGAAAGTGCAGGAAATGCTACCTAGATCCTTGAATATGGGAAGAGATAGGAGGGGATGGGCAGAGCAGAGCTGCCTGGGCACTGGTTCTGGGCTCAGACAGTTTCCCGTTCTCCTCAATGTAGGGCATGCGGACCTGCAGATGGGCACAGAAAGTGAGCTGGTCTGGCTTTAAGGATGGTATCCTGAATGCCGTGAGTGCTCATTTCCTTCCTGGCGGCAGCCATCCAGCTTTATGCCTTCTCAGAAAACCTCTTTGCTTTAGGAGGGTTTTGGTGAACAGAGCCCAGACTTGGGGAAATACCTCGCTGGCCTCTTTTCTGTAGAGCGGATGTGGAAGGGATGTTAGCTCTGGTCAGCTTTCTTCTTCCTAAGGAACTTCCTTACGGTTTAGACAGCAACACACCCTGATCTGCCTGGGACCTAGGGGCTTCTGGGATGCTGGACTTTTATTGTTAAAATCGGGAGTTTTCTGGCAAACTGGGATGAGTGGATCTGCCTGATGATGGCAGTCTCTGTGGAGCTGCCCAATGAGTAGACAGACAATACAGGCTGTTGAAGGTTGGAATCAGTCACGTCACAGCAGCTTGGGGTTCAGTGGAGTAAGACAATGCACTGTCGTATCCACAATCTTAATTTTATAACACATCAAGGAGAGTAGAGGAGGTATTATTATTGCTTGATGTTGTTGAAAAATCGAGCCACAGAGATTAAGTGACTTGCCCAAGGACATGCACCACTGGTTGGTAACAAAAGACTTGGGTGTCATCTCTGCCTCTCTGTGAAGTGAGATGGGGTATGATGAAATGACTGGATTTCAGGGCTGTTTCTACAGTACTGTACTGCCTCTCTAGTTGTATGCAGAATGGAATTATGTTTCCTCCCATTGCTTAGCTTTGTGTGTGATGTGTGATGTGATGATATGTTGTAGAATGACAATCTTGCAATAAAGAAGAATTAAATGGAAATTTATGGCCATCATTCTTTCCATCCACTACCCAACAGAAAGAACAGGTGCTAGAATGAGAGCTGTGACCTGCACCCTAAGCAAGGTGAAAGGGCATCGCCAGAGATGGCATGCAAAGGACTTGTGATGGTTTTCTGGTGGCGGGAAGAGCTGAGGGCAGCGCCCGTCCAGCAGAGATTGTTGAGGGGGTGGGATCTCAGGAGACCGAGAGAGCTGTGCTTCTTACGGGGAGGAGGCTGACAGGCCCAGAAGTGAACAGCCCGAAGGCCTGGAAGTGTGGAGAGCACCAACACTCCAGGATGAGAAACATTTCTCAGCATTTCCCCCCCATAAAGCATAAAGTGTGTTGACGCTGCATTTGACATGTGACTCTAAGACTAGTGGCAGCATCTAAATTGTGGGCACAGAATGCATAACTTGATACTAAGTAGAAGAGAAACCTTATTAAAATTAGGGAGGACACTGGAAATACCCAGGGAACACTTTGTAAAGTATGTGATTGTCTATCCAAAATGATATTGAATGTAAACTGTAATTGAAAAATAAAATTAAAAATAAAATTAGGAAAGGAACAACCAAACCTAAACTTATCAACTCTTTCAATGATAGACACAGGAGAATAAAGGTCAATGGGGGGGAAATCATGAATCTTTGGTTTCTCCAGCCAATTCCACGAACATTTTCAGGACTTTACACACAATTTGGTTTATGATAATAGCTCAGATTTTCAAGTTTAAATTCAAGTCTACTTTTCAATCAGAGGAGCCTGTTTGGCAAATAAGAATACTGTAAGCACAATCTGCAATACAAATTAAGTGGTGTTATGCTAGTAAAAAGAGTCTCTGAGCTGTAGTAGAAGCACTGTGGTAAATTTGTATATATGGCACAGAGAAAAGAACTTGGGTTTCACAATCAGACAGATTCAAGTTCCAAACCCCAATTGGGTGAGCACATGAGCTTGGGTATCAAGTCTCAATATTTTCATGTGTAAAAGGAAAATAGTAATGCATGCACCTCGCACATTTTTGTACTCTTTGAATGGGATAATGTATACAAAGTACTCAGCATACTGTCTCCTTCCTCTCTTGTAGTAGCGATTGCTGCATGCAGTACCCTTGCTGTTGCTCTTTCCCCCAGTCTAGATGTGGAAATGCAGTCTCCTCAGCTGCCTTGCAAAAAAGTGTCCCCAACACGGAACAGGAAATACAAGAAAGCTGCAAAGGATTTGGAATCTTATGAACTTTTTCCAAGTCATGGTCCAATGACTAGAGTCCCTGACACACCTGAGATGACACATGGCCAGCTCCTTGCGCCGGTTAGCACCACCTCTCCTGTACCAGGGTTAATCCGTCCTAATTGTTTCACGAATTGTCAAACAAACTTTAGGAGCAGCTGACATGTTTAGAGTAAAGACATCTCCAGCCCATTAAAGAAAATGAATGGCACACCCAGGCCTACTGAGGGGTGCGTGAAGTAGGGTGGTGATCAGCTCTCCTGGCTCTGCACCCTTCAGTGTCATGATTGAAACATTTCCTCGAAGAGAGGCTAGCCAACTAAACGGCAAATTGACTGCAGAATCTCCTGGAAGAGTACCTACCTAGTTTAAAAACAAACAAACAAAAAATGCAGTCTTTCTCCTTCCAGTGGTTTTCCTGAGTTCTAAATTTACCGAGGTATTTTGCATTTGACATCATGCTAATTTTTCTTGCCAATGTTTATGCAAGAATGAGTTCTCATGGATGTATAAGCTTTTAGAAAGGGGGACTGAGGAAACACTTTTTATTCTAGGTTATCTAAAACTCTCATTGCACCAAGTGATATCATTATTACTTCAGTTGTTAAGAAACTGCATATAGATAAGACAGAAGGTGAACTATGCTGCTTCTACTCATCTACTACCCACCCTCATGTAGTTGTGATTTAAATTATTATTAATTTAATTTTACTTTCTGTTATGAATCTTTTTAACATATTAGAAATGGTCATGTTGCTTTACCGAGTAAAGTGTATAAAATAGAAATGACAGGAAAGTTAAATTGCAGGTGTGGTTAGTTATGATGAAGGAAACCTCAAAATTCTTAGATGTAAAAATGGTCAGATTTATTTGGTTATAGAAATGGCTGAAAATCTCAGAATTATTTTATATTTCCTTAATATTCTGTTTCTAACTGCACTAAGATAAACAGTATATGTATGTATGTATGTGTATTTATATATTTTTCCATGTTATGATATTTTCTAATCTTTCTCTAAAAATGTACTCTGAAGTTGAGTTAATTTGGATAAAAACATGAATTGCTTTCAGTTTAAGTTTTCCAAATAGTGATGATCTGATATAAAACAAATTTTGTTGTTGGTCAGTTTCATTGTGGTTAAAATGTTGCATCTCAGGAATAAAATAAATCTTAAAGAAGGGGCATCTTCTAAATGTGAGCCAAGAAAAAAAAAATGACAATGGGGCTTATCTACTTGTTATGGACTGAATGTGCCCTCCACGATTTTATGTTGAAGTCTTAACCACCCGTGTGATAGTATTTGGACAGGTGCCTTTGGGAAGTAATTAGGGTTGGATGAGGTCATAAAGGCGGACCCTGGTCCAGTGGGATTTGTGCCCCTATCAGAAGCGATGACAGAGCACGTTTTCCAATGTGTAGTGGCCACTGGAAAGTGTCTGTTCAAGTCTCTTGACTTTTTCCATTGTTTTTCCTGTCTTTTTCTTATAGATTTATAGATATTTTTAATAAAAATTATTATTTTTTTCATTTCTATATCAGTCTCTGTGGCTTATCTTTTAATCTTACATAGTAATGTTTGATTAATAGAATTTGATAATTTTAATGTAATCAAATGTACCACTTTTCTCTCTTTTTGGGCTTCTAATTTTTACATTATTTTAAGACAGTCCCTGCCTAAGCTAAGATCAAATATAGTCTCATGTAATTTTCGAAGAGTATTGTAACTTAGGTCTTTTAAACTATCGGTAATTTATTTTGGTCCATGGTCCAATTTTATTATCTCCTAAAGTAAACAAACAATCGTCACAGCACTCCTTACTGAGACTTTCTCCCTTTTCCCACTGGTCTGAGATGCCATGCATGGGCTGAATTCTGGGTTCC
Source organism: Murina feae (assembly GCA_004026665.1). Classification (NCBI taxonomy): domain Eukaryota; kingdom Metazoa; phylum Chordata; class Mammalia; order Chiroptera; family Vespertilionidae; genus Murina; species Murina feae. The sequence goes on from PVJC01006574.1 coordinate 54,204, forward strand.
TTTTTCTTTTTCTTTTACTGTACCAATGCCTTGCAAGTCTCCATATTAATACTTTATAATAATATCTGATATCCGGTAGAGCAAATCCTCCCACAGAAATGACAGCTAAATTTTTCCAAAATTGAAGAAAGACTTATGACCACATTTCAGGCAATCACATCATAGTGAAACTACAGAACATAAAGTAAGAGAAAAGAAAACCTACCACAGAAAAACCACAGATTAT